>JAQQSW010019759.1:0-10986 GCA_028646575.1 Pseudocheirus occidentalis
GGGGCCTTCACAGCTGCCAGAGCTATTAGTGGGATGCTGCAGCCCCGCCCCCCAGCTTTGGCTCACTGAAAGCGCACCCCAGGAGCACCACTCAAGACCACGATCCCGATCCAGGCCGCTCAACGCAAGAGCCCTTGGCCCTGATGGATCGCCTCAGCCCCCCTGTTATCTGCAAGCCGAGGGCTCTGAAGCAGCCCAGTGGAGGCCGCTGTGGCTCTCAGACGGTCCTGCTGCTAAAGCCGCCTCCCACTGCTTTCTTGCCCTGGGAGCTGTTTGGCCGGACCCGCTCTTCTCCTCCCCACTTAGCAAAATCCACTGACCTTTCTCTTAGCCTTTTTTTCTTTTGGCCTGATAAATGTTCCTCCAGTGCAGCCGTTCTGCTCTCCTATAGACATGGCTCCTGCCTGATGCCCCAGCGCCTGACCCAGCCGGGGTTTTGGCCAAGGTTCCCAGACTGCTGGGCCCCACCTGCTGAGCTGCCTGTAGCAACAGATGTGCTTTCTGTCTTTTGGAGAGTTTTGGAGCTTGAAAATCTGTTTAGAGTCCCATTTTATGAGTTTTTTAGCGTGTTTGTGTGGGAGCTGCGCTGCTTTGCTGCTTCTACACCGCCATTTTGGCTCCGCCCCTCAATGTGCTTCTTAATGCATTTCCTTCTCCTTTCACACCTCCTTTCAGTATTCCATCTGAATTAATAGCCTCTATTGCGTGTGAGAGTTATCTTTGGGTCTTTCTCTAGTACTGAAGGTTAAAATACTGATTCTGCTGCAAGAAGGGCAACTAAAGAAATAACAGATTACAGTCGAAAGCACATGATGTATACCCTGGAGAGGTCACAGACAGAGGGAAAGAATATTTGTAGCAATACTTTTTGTAGTGGAAAGCAGCTAGAAGCAAAGTAATTACCCATGCATTGAGACTGGCTGATCAAGTTTGGAATGAATGGAATAATGTTCTTCATTATATTATGGATATGAGAAATTCAGAGAAACTTGGGAAGATGTACATAAACTGATACAGAGTGAAATTTGCAATTGACCTATGAGCAAGCCTTTATGTAGTGCTTACTATGTGTTATGCACTGTGTTAAGACCAAAAAGAAAAAGTTCCTGCCCTCCTCAAACTGAATTCCAATTGGGAGACATCATCTATGCATATGAGCATATACTATATGTATATATGCGTGTGTGTGTACATATATATATATATATATATATATATAAAATGAATAAAAGGTGGTTATGGGAAGGTATGCAGTATTGAGGTGGAGGATGGTGGAGTAAGATTAGGGAACATTTTTGGTAGAAACATTTCTGGCTCTTGGCCTGATTCCTGAAGGAAATCAAGAATTCTGAAAGACCTCTGAGGTGAGAAGAGAGATTGTTATAGATTTGGGTAGATCCAGTACAAAGCCAAGAGAATAATAAATGATAGAGTTTTGTCTGTTTTTTATTTTTATTTTTTGGAGGGCAGTTGGGGTTAAGTGACTTGCCCAAGGTCACATGGCTAGTTTTTTTTGTGTGTGTGTTAAGTGTCTGAGGCCGGATTTGAACTCAGGTACTCCTGACTCCAGGGCTGGTGCTCTATTCACTGTGCCACCTAGCTGCCCCAGTGATAGAGTTTTGTGAGTGAACAATATAGCTGAATCCAAATGACTAGCAAGATACAAGGAACAAAGTTGTGAAGGGCTTTAAATTTCAAGCAGAGGAGTTTATATTTGGTGCTAGAAGTAAGAGGTTGCCACTGGAGTTTATTAGGTAAGGGAATGAGATGATCAGACCTGTGCCTTAGGAATATCATTTTGGCAGCTGAGTGGACAGTGAATTTGGGGGTGGGGATATAGGCTTGAAATAAGGTCATTAAATAGGAAACTATTACAAGTCCCAGCAGAGATGAGGGCTTAAACTACAGTGGTGAAGGTATGAGTAGAACAGTTGAAGCAGGAGACTTTATGGATAATAAAAACAAGATCTAGAAGCTATTTTGTATAGGTGGGGTGTGTGAGTGATCAGATGAGGATGACATGGAGATTATGAACCTCAGTAACTGGAGGGATAGTGTTGCCCTTCTCGACAATAGAGAAGTTAAGATGTGGCCTGAGTTTATGGGGAAATCAATGAGTCCTGTTTTGAATATGCTGTGTTTGAGATGCCTATAGGATATCTGGTTCAAAATGTTCAAAAGACAATTAGTGATACAGGATTGTCTTTCTGGAGAGAGAACAGAGCTGGATATATTGATATGTGAATCATCTGCCTAAAGATTGTAGGCAGTTGAACCTGTGGAAACTAATGAGGTCACCAAATAAGAGTATATAGAGAAAAAAGAGAAGAGAGCCCAGGAAAGAGTATGGATTTACCCCTAGTTAGTAGGTGTGACGTGGATGAAGATCCAGCAACAATCAGACAGGCAGAAAGAGCAAGTGACCAGAAGAAGTCATGACCAGACAGGCAGAAAGAGCAAGAGTAGGGTCAAGGAAAGCAAGAGAGGAGAGAGTCTCCCCTAGAAAGAATACTGAGAAGTATGGAATGCTGCAGGGGTCAAGAAGGATGATGTTTGAGGAAAGACCATAGATTTGACGATTGAGAGAGCGTTGGCATCTTTGGAGAGAGGGATGGCTTGGTTGAGTGATCAGGAAAGAAGACAGATTGCAGGGGTTTATGAACAGGGTAGGAGAGAAAGTAGAGGCACTTGCTGACTTTTTCCAGGAGTTTGGATGAAAGGAGGAGATCTAGGGTGATAACATGGGGTTTTGTTTGTTTGTTTTTTTTTCAATAATGTTGGGGGGGGGGATTGGGAGTGTTTGTAGGAAAGAAACTGATAGAGACTGAAGATTAGAGAGAGGAACCAATAAGAGTGGAAACAGTCACCTGGGGGATGAGACCAAGGGGACATATAGAAGAGTTGGCTTTGGTAAGGAAAAGACTTGAAATAAAAAGGAAACTGCAGAAGAGGAGGATGTTAAGGGGTTGTAAGATGAGGATGATGAAAGAAAAAGAGCTCTTAACAAAGAACATCTGGCAGAATGAAGAGAACAATTTTTATTTATCCACAGTAATGCGGACATCTTACTGTTGTCATTATGTAAACTGATCAACTTTACAATTCTCAGCAGTTCAGGAACAGAGACCGACTACTAGTGAAGAATGAGGCATACTTTATTGGACATAGTTAATGTGTTATTTAAAAATGGTTTCATTTTAATTTTTTTTTCTTAACCATAATTCTTTGTTAAAGGAAGTAGTTATTTAGAGTGAAATGAGAAGTTATTGGAAAGTATTTTTTTAAAGAGCATCAACAGAACATTTTTTGAAAGAAAATATGTCAGCTATGAAGGACTTCTGAAGGAAAATGCTATCCACCTTCACAAAAAGATCTGATAAATAGAAGTATGTGTAGTATGACATTATACATACATACATACATACATGTGTATGCATGTATACATATATGCATACACATATATGTGTGTTTATATATTTTTTCTTCCATAGAAAGAGGGTTAATTTTATGTTGCGTAGGGTAAGTCTCCATGCTGTGATTAGTAGGCAATAAAATATTTTTCCACACATATGCAAAAAAAAGTTAAATAAATATAGGCCCACCAGTACTACCTCAGTGCCTGGAATTCCCACATTGCTTGCTAAATCACTCTTTAATTTTAGAAACTTGTTAAAAAGTAAATATTATCTAGGACCAGTCATTAGCAGTAAACTATTACTATCCATTAACACCTTGGCTTCTATTAGTTTATCAAATTAGCTTCTAGGGAGAGCAAGACCCTGAGAGAACAGAACATAAGGCAATAAGTGTTGATGAGGAAAGAGAGACAGAATATGAAACACTGGAGGTGGAGGGGGAATGGTTATAGACAAAGAGGCAAAAGTAATAGTAATAGTAAATGAATGATCGAAGGAAGTCCCAAATCAACAATCCTTATAGAGTCATAAAAATTAGAGTTGGAAGTTACCTTAAAGATAACCAATCCAACAGCTTCATTTACACAGACAAGAGAACTGAGACCCAAGGAGGAAGGGAAGGGGTCACTAGGCTTGGTTAAGTTCATCTAAGCCTAAAGGTAGCAAACACAGGCTTCCAATGCAGGCCTGTTAGCTTCCAATGCAGGCCTGTTCATTCCATGGTCAGTGTTCTTTCTCCTCCACCACAGCTGCCTCTGTTCTCCTGTTTCATAATTTTGCCTAGAGCTGGCTCTGGTTATGTATATTCAAAGTGTAGGTGGGAGAACAGAAGATTGTCTATTCATAATAAATGATCTGTCCTACCTGAGCACTGGGCAATGAATAAACTTGCTAAGTTTTAGTAACTGAGAACAGTTAAGCTTTCAGAAATCAAAGAATTCATCTGACTCATGTGGTTTGGAAAGAGGTCTGGGTATCTTATTGTGTAAGTTTCTTCTGAACTAGTTCTAGGACTCTGAGCCCATTACTTTCATTTGTGAGTCATGATTGTTGGAAGGGAAACTTAGTATTTCCATGCTTACTTGGCAGGTAAAGGAGGACAGTAAATGTTTCTGATAATTAAAGGAGAAGAAATTACCTGTTGATTCTAGCAGCATTCTTCAACAAACAGCCTAGTTGTCCAGCTTTCCCTGGTGTGCTAACATTATTTATATATAGTATATGGCTTAGGAAAGGCAAACAGTATTGAGAGACTTCAGAATTCTAATCAACAAAATGACCAATAGGGACTTCAGAGACTTGAAAGTAAAGTATGCTTCATGTCTCCCAATTAAGAGGTTTTGGACTATTGATAAAGAATGATGTTAGACACAGTCAATATATTAAATTGTTCTTCTTAGCCATATTTCTATGTTACAAGAGGGGATTTGGGTGAGGGAGGAATCAATGGAAATAACCACAATAAGTGTTAAAATAGATAGTATTGGAGCTGTAGTAATAGTTCTTGCTCTTAAGGGGTTCTCATTAGTAGAGCCAAGATGGCAGAGTAGAGAAAGCACTGAGCTGAGCTCTTCCAACATTTCCCTCTAAACTAATTTATAACAACACCTCAAATCAAATACTGAAGGACCAAGAAAATGTCAGAGTGAGACATTCTTCCAGCCCAAGACAACTTAGGAGGTCAATTAAGATAGATCTGTGCCATAGTGGTGGAAACTGACTTAGAGTCAGCTGGTTGACTTCAGCTTTGAGAGCCCTCAAGTCAGAGATGTTGAGGGGACCTGACAACCAATCAGAAAGAGATAAGACCAGATGGGCAGCTCCATTGCCTATACCCACTTCTAGGTCATACTTTAAGGATGGAGAGGAACATTTTTAGTCAAGAGGGAGCTGAAGTCCTGAGAGGCAGTATCACTTTTGGCTACAAGGGATCAGGGATCCTGAGGAACAATATCATTTCTGGCACCAAGGGATCAGGGGCCCTTCCTGGATAAGGACCAGAGTACAGACCAAGAAAACAGTGGCTACACCTTTTACTAGATCATTCCACCTTGGAGGCATGGAAAATTTCAAAATCCCAAGAACTAGTTGTGAAAACAGTAGTGCAAAAAATCCTGAAGCATGAGACCATGTCCTTCCCCCTTTCTCATTCCTCAAACTAGGAACAAAACCCAAATCAAGAAATAAGTTATAACAATGAGCAAACAACAAGAGCCTGACCATAAAAGCTACTATGGTGACAAGGAAGATTGAGACACAACCTCAGAAGAAGACAATGAAGTCAAAACAGCTACAATCAAAGACTTAAAGAAAAATGATGATTGGACACAAACATAGCAAGAATTCTTGGAAGAGTTTAGAAATTATTTTCAAAAATAAAAAAGTGATAGAGGAAAAATTAGGCAAAGAAATGAAAGCAAATAAAGAAAATTCTGTAAAGACAATTAACAGCTTGGTAAAAGAGGCACAAACATACTGAAGAAAATAATACCTTAAAAATAGAATTGGCTAAATGAAAAAAGTTTACCAAAATTCACTGATGAAAGTAGCTCCTTACTATGCCCAATGGGCTATAAAACCATGCATCCTCTTTGTCCTAGCAGTACCATTACTAAGTTTGTATCCAAAAAGAGATTTAAAAAGCAAAAAGGAAAATAAACTATATGTACAAAAATATCTATAACAGTTCTTTTCTGGAGCAAAGAATTAGAAATTGAGGGGGTTCCCATCAGTTGGGGAATGGCTTAGCAAGTTATGGTATGTGATTATGATAATATTGTACTATAAGAAATGATGGGCAGGATGTTCTCAGAAAAACCTGGAAAGACTTGCATGGGCCAATGTAAAGGGAAAGGTACTGTGTACAAAGTAATGGCAGCTTTGTAGGATGATCAGCTATGAATGACTTAGCTATTTTCAGCCATACAACAATCCAAGACAACTCTGAAGGACTTAAAATGAAAAGTTCTATCCATTCCCAGAGAAAGAATTGATGGTGTCTGAATGTAGATTGAAGCATACTTTTCTTTTTAGCTTTACTTTTACTGAGGCGGTTTATTTTGGTCTATTTTTTTCCCCACAACATGACTATTGTGGAAATGGTTTGCATGACTACACATGTATGACCTGTATTGAGTTGCTTGCCTTCTCAATGGCAATGGAGAGGGATGAAGGAGAGAATTTGGAACTCAAAGCTGTTTTGTTTTTTGTTTTTTTGGTGAGGTAATCAGAGTTAAGTGACTTGCCCAGGGTCACACAGCTAGTAAGTATCAAGTGTGTAAGACTGGCTTTGAACTCAGTTATTCCTGACTCCAGAACTGGTGCTCTATCCACTGATCCACCTACCTGCCCCTTGGAACTCAAAGTTTTAAAAACAAATGTTAAAAATTGTTTTTACACGTAACTGGGGGAAAATAAAAAAAAATAAAAAAACTCCTTAAAAAGCAAAACTGGCCACATGGAAAAAGAGGTACAAAAGCCCACTGAAAAAAAAATCCTTCAAAATTAGAATGGTTAAGTGGAAGCTAATAACTCCGTGTGATGTAAAGAAACAATAAAACAAAGTTAAAAGAATGGGAAAAATAGAAGAAAATGTGGAATATCTCATAGGAAAATCAATTGACCTGGAAAATAGCTTGAAAAGAGATAATTTAGAAATTACTGTGCTCCTTGGAAGCAATGATCAAAGAAAGAGCCTAGATATCGTATATGAAGGAATTATCAAGGCAAACTGCCCCCAGTAGCCTATAATCAGAGGGTAAAAGAAAATATGAAAGAATTTACCTTTTACCTCCTGAAAGAGATCACAAAATTAAAACTGCCAGGAATAATAAAATCAAATTCTAGACGTCCAAGATCAAAGAGAAATTATTTTGAGCAGTCAGAAAGAAACCATTTTTTTTGCAAATAATCTTTTTTTTTCATTGATTTGTTTATTTACTTTTAGTTTACAAGATTCAGTTCCACAATCCCTTGAGTTTAAAATTTTCTACCCTCTCTCCACCCCCCAAACCTCCCATGGTGGCATGCAATCTTGTGTAGTATCTGCAAATACTTTCACATTGTAGAAGGGTTGTAACCAATGGAGTGAACAATGGGAAAAAAAGAAACAAAACCAAACATGAAAAAGAACGATAACGTGCATTGCTTCAGTCTCCATTCAAACTCTGGTCTCTCTAGATCTTTCTCTGAATGTAGACATCTCCTTCCATCTTGAGACTTGTAGGGTTGTCTTATAGCTGTGCACTGCTGAGAAGAGTCCAGTTTATCAAGGTTGGTCATCACACATATGATATGTCTGTGACTGTGTACAAATTTTTCCTGGTTCTGCTCTTCTCACTTAGCATCAATTTGTAGCCTCTCCAGGTAATTATGAAGTCCATCTCCTTCCCATTTCTTACAGCACAAGAGTATTCCATTACATTCATATACCACAACTTGTTCAGCCATTTCCCAACTGATGGCCATCCCCTAAATTTCCAGTTTTTTGCCACTACAAAGAGAGTTGCAATAAATATTTTTGTACGTATGGATCCTTTTCCAACTTCTATGATCTGTTTGGGATACAGCCCCAAAAGTGGTATTACTGGGTCAAAGAATATGCAATTATTTATAGCCCTTTGGGCATAGTTCCAGATTGCTCTCCAGAATGGTTGTATCAGTTCATAGCTCCACCAACAATGCATTAGTGTTCCAATTTTTCCACATCCTCTCCAGCACTTGTCATTTTCCTGTTTTGTCATCTTAAGACAATCTGACTGGTGAGATGTGGTACCTCAAAGTTGTTTTGATTTTCATTTCTCAAATCAATAGTGATTTAGAGCATTTTCCCATATGCTTAAAATATCTTTAATATCTGCCTCTTAAAATTGCCTGTTCATATCCTTTGTCCATTTATCAATTGGGGAATGACTTGTTTTCTTATAAATTTTACTTAATTCCCTGTATATTTTAGAAATGAGGCCTTTATCAGAGACACTGGTTGTAAATATTATTTCCCAATTAGAAATAAACCATTCTAATACTATGGAACCACAGTCAGGATCTCACAAGATTCAGCAACTATCACATTAAAAGAGCAGAGGGTTTAGAATATGATATTCTGGAAGGCAATAAATATTAAATTTAATATAAGATCATAAAAGCACAGCTTAAAAGCTAATTGGAATCTAATCCCAAACAATGTGTGGGTCAAAGAACAAATGAAAGAAACAATAATTTCGTTATAGAGATTAACTACAATGTGACATTACAAAATTTGTGGTATGCAGTCAAAGTAGTTCGTGGGAGAAAATGTGTATCTCTAAATGCCTACATCAATAAAATACGGAAAGAGCAGATCAATGAACTGGGTATTCAATTAAAAAAAACTAGAAAAAGAGGAAATTCAAAGCCCCTATAAAACCCCAAAATAGAAATTTTGAAAATCAAAGGAGAGATGAATAAAATTTGAAGTAAAAAGACAACGAAATAATAAATAAAACTGGGAACTGGTTTGATGAAAATAACAACAAAATGGACAAGTCACTGGTTGATTTGCTTTTTTTAAAAAAGAAGAAAAACAAATTGCTAATATCAGAAATAAAAAGTGAATTCACCACCAATGAAGATGAAATTAAAGGAATTATTAGGAGTTATTTTGCTCCATCACATAAGTGAAATGTAAGTGAATGGATGAATGAATTTCATGAAAAGGTAAATGAAACTGAAGAATATTTACAGAAATATGAAATGCCCAAAGAAAGAGAAAAGGGAATAAAATATTTAAAAACCCTATTTTGAAAAAGAAATTTAACAACCTTTAAAAGAGTTTCTCAGAAAACAGTTTCCAGGACCAGATGGATTTACAAGTGAAGTCTACCAAACATTTAAGAAACAGTTCATTCTGATACTATATAAGCTATTTGGGAAAAAAAATAGATAAAGAAAGAGGCCTACCAAATTCCTTTCATGACACAAATATAGGTTTGAAACCTATACCACAGAAAGCAAAAACAGAGAAAGAAAACTAGAGACCAATTTCCTCAATGAATACTTATGCAGTTTTCTGGGGGCAGAGCCAAGATGGCAGCATAGAAGCAGCTGGGTCCGGCAGTTCCCACGCAGCCACCCTAAATACCCATAAAAATATGACTCTGGACAAATTCTAGGACTCTCAAACTAAAAAAATACAGAAAACACATCTCTCGCGGAAGACAGCTCAGCAGCAAGGGATCATCACAGCAGGATGCGAGGCAAGGCCAGCCCAGCCTGAAACCAAACCGAGGCCAGGCCCTGGGGAAGGAGGAAGGAGCCGAGCCTGAGCCCAGCCACAGCCAGTCTACAAGAGAGAAGATCTACAGCCTCCAGCAACTCCACATCTACCAAGATGTGAAAAACAGGGATTAAAGAAAGCTGTGAAAAATAGGGATTAGAGAAAGGCAGCTTGGCAGGAGGGGCTCATCGCTCAGGCCTGCAGGCAGACCCGAGACCAGACCAGCCTAAAACCGCCATGCAGCCAGGCTCCAGGGTGGTTGGGAGGAGCCAAGCCTCCCAAGCCTAAGTGTGAGTCTACTTCAGGAAGATCTAAACACCTGGAGAAATCTTCACATCTACGAAGCCAGGACTAAAGGTCAGTGAAAGTGAGTGAGGCTTTCAGGCTAAATTTGGGGGAGGAAAAGCAGTTCAGCCAACCTACCCCCAGGGCAACGGAGCACTGGGGGAAGGGCAGAAACTGCTGTAACTGGTAGATGCCCCCACTGGGCTGCTTCAGAGCTCCTGGCTTGTGGATCCTACAGGGGGCTGAGTCGATTGATCAGAGCCAAGTGCTCTTGTGTTGAGTGGCATGGATGTGGATCATGGTCTTGGGTGGCGGTCCTGGGGAGCACTTTCAGCAAGCCAAAGCTAGGGGATGCTGCAACACCCCCCTAATAGCTCTGGCAGCTGGGAAAACCCCAGCAATGTCGAACAGAGCTTTCCCCCCTGGAAATAGAGTTTTACAAAGCTAAAAAAAAACAACCAATTAATTGACTGGCCAATATGAGGAAAAGGAAGCAAAAATAAGAACAGCAATAAAATTCTAGAATCCTTTTTTTGTGGACAAAAACGATCAAAGCATGGAATGGGAGGAAGACAACACAGTCAAAACTCCCACACCAAATGCTTCCAAGACACTTGAAGAATGCCTAGAAGCTATAGATCAACTGAAAAAGGACTTTGAAAAACAAATAAGAGACAATTACCACATCTAGCAGGCAAGAAGAAAAAAAGGCTAAGAGAAAGGTCAGTGGATTTTGTTAACTCGGGAGGGGAAGAGTGGGTCCGGCCAAACTACTCCCAGGGCAAGGAAGCAGTGAGAGGCGGCTGTACCAGCAGGACTGTCTGAGAGCCGCAGTGGCTTCCACTGGGCTGCTTCAGAGCCCTCGGCCTGCAGATAGCAGGGGGGCTGATGTGATCCATCGGGGCCAAGGGTTTTTGTGTTGAGTGGCCTGGATCGGGATCGTGGTCTTGAGTGGTGCTCCTGGGGTGCGCTTTCAGTGAGCCAAGGCTGGGAGGTGGGGCTGCAGCACCCCACTAAGAGCCCCGGCAGCTG
>JAQQSW010019760.1:0-10986 GCA_028646575.1 Pseudocheirus occidentalis
TGTTTGTGTGGGAGCTGCGGTGCTTTGCTGCTTCTATGCCGCCATCTTGGCTCTGCCCCGATAAGCTAACTTCTGATAAATAATTTTGTATTGGGTAAAAGGATTGTAAGGACACCCCTTCCCACCAATGGGAATGAAATTTCAGTTACTGGGGAAGGGGTTTTGGGAGGAGTTTTGTGGTTTTTGGCTATTTAACCCAGTTTCTGCTTCTGTACGGCCTCTTCCCTCTGGTGTTTCAGTGGTGTGGATCAGCCGCTTCTTGTGAGATTCTAATAAAGAAATCCTTCTGCTTTTACCTGGAGGAATCTGAGTAGTCATTTTGGGGTAGGGTCTTTGCACCCTACACAGAGTTGAGTAAGAGATGACTTTTTTAAAAAGAGGTAGGGAAGAGGATTTAGCTTGGTTCTCTTAGATCTCAGAAGGTAAAACTCAGGATGATGTAGAGAAATCTCAGTGCAGAGAAAACCTTAACACCTACAGGTTTCCAAAGATGGCCTGGGCTGCCACAGGAGGCAGTGGTGCTCCTCCATAGAGTAGGGAAGGTCTTCAAGTGAAGGCTGGATGACCACTTGTTGGGGGTGTTAAGAGAGGGGATTCTCAGTCATATATTGGTTGGATAAGATAGTTTCTGAGGTCTCTTCCTTAGACAAGAAGCTTGGCATATTGGGTAGGGTGTTGGACCTTCGGTCAGGAAAACTGAGGTTCCAATCTCACCCTTCTAATCCCACCTACCAGCTGTGTGACCATGGGCAAGTGACAACCTCTTTAAACCTCAGGTGAACTTGTTAAGAGTATAAATTTTATATTTATAGCAGCTCATTCTATGGTGGCCAAAAATTAGAAACCAAGGGGATGCCCATCAATTGGGGGAGGGCTGAACACGTTGTGGTATATGACTGTAGTGGAATACAATTGTTTCATAAGAAATGATGAGCAGGCAGATTTCAGAAAAACCTGAAAGACTTACATTCTCCCTCCTTTCTCCACAAATTCAATGCCTACTCTCAGCTCCCACTCCTGCCTTCATACTTGGGAACTTCAATATATTTGCTAATGTTCCTTCAAATGCTAACTTTTCCCTTCCCTAGTCTACTAAGCTCTCACGACTGATTGTTCCACTTCACCTCAACTGCACACCAGGATGGCCATCTGTATGGTCATCCCTCAAGTGCTCTCCTTCCACGTTCAAGAAGGCAAGTTTCCTTTGTCCAATCCTAATCTTTTAACATCCCACCTCTCCCTCTGCCCTCCTTTCCTGAGTCTCTTCTCAGCCCTCATCATGACCTCCATTCTTCCATCTTCAGTATCTTCCCAGGCCATCACCGCTGCTCTGACTGTATTAGGTTCTTTCAAATCTGATGAAGTTTTGGCTAGGGCCATCTTAGTGAAGGTCAACCTTATATTATTCTCTATTCTTGGATTCTCTGCTGCTTTGTCTCACTGCTATTCCAACCTTTCCAAAGCCAACCCATCTGCTTCTGCAGCAACTCCTCATGGAACCAGAGGAAGGCACAGCACTGTACCAAGAGGGTCTACTGCAAAGAAGCCCCTCTGTGGAAGACTCAAGTGGAACCTCACTGCAGGAAGGTTATTCTTCCCTAATCAGATTCTCTATCCCACTGATCAAACCTTGTGTTCTCTCTCTCATAATACCCCCTGCCTCTACCCTCTCAGCTGAAGGCCTTACCTCATACACTGCATGGAAAAAAAAAAATCAAGACTCCTCTTCTTCCCTTCTCTTGTCACATTCCATGATATTATTATTCACTATCTCTTCCCTCCCATCCTGAATGAAAAAATGGTCCTTCTCTTTGCCAAGGTCAGTCACTCAATGGGGATTCTTGATCTCATCTCCTCCCACTTCTTCAGAAGACCGTCCCCACTGTTATCCCCTCCTTTATCTAATCCTCAGACTCTGACTATTTGTTCCTTCCTTATTTGCTTTGGTAATTATGTCTAGGAATGAACAAAAGTGTCAGGTACAAAGTAAGTGCTTGAAATATTTTTGATTGAGATTTCTTTCTAAGAGGGATGGTCCACATAGGGTTGCTTAAATGGTTTGGGGGTGGTATGGGGGGGATGTATTAAGAGGCTTCAGCAAAACAGAGGCAAGGGGAGAGGGAAGAAGAGGGGAAATAACCCCAGGAGTTTGTGAGGCTGGGAGCTCTTGCCTCCAGTCTGTGATAAAGGTATGGGGCTAGATTTCTATCTATGTATACCAATCAAATATCTTTGATCTGGGGAATGGACAGTTTCAGAACAAAAGCTGTTTCCCTGGTTGCTCTTCAGGGGGAGGAGTAGCTCTTAGGCCATATTTACTGGCCTAGGTCCTTTCCTACAGAATGATGATTATACCAAGACAATCACAAAACTCTATTTATCCAAGCAAAATATCAAACAAAAATTGGATTAGTTCCACAGTTACACCAGAAAATATATAAAAGGGAATGAGTTCTTCAACTGAACCAAGAGAAAAGGCCCAGTCTCACCCACGGAAGTCTCCTCTGGCAGTCTCTAGGGAGGCAAGCTGGAAATCAGAGACCCGTCAATGAGCCGGCTTCCCCTGCAGGTTCGCAGCATCTCTTTCCAACAATGACCCTTGTGTAGATACACAGCATCCTTTCCACACTCTCTTCACCAGTAAGGAGTTGTATCTCCCTCTGAACATATCACACAGCCCAGGCCTGGGCTCCCCTCCCTGCCTTAGGTAGGAGCCAGGTCATACCTGCTAACATGCCCATATGTGCTCCACCATTAAGACACTCCCACCTAGGAAAGAAGAGATTCACACAAACACAAAACAAAGATCAGGAGTAGAATTTATTAGGAAAAAAAAAAAGGGTTAGTAACCATGATCCCAGACAAAGTTAAAGCTAAAATAGATTTAAGCAAAAGAAAAAATAGGGAAACTACACTATATATCAACCATATTAATCAATATTGTTTTTGACTATTTAAAATAACTAGACGTATATGCTGGAATCTTGCTGTAGTACAGGAAATTGTGAGTTGGTGGACTTAGAAAAATATATAGAAAGACTTAGACTTAGGAAGGAAAAGGTTATCCACCATCAGAAACATAGGACAAATGAGCATAGTACTGTCTCACATAATTACATATGAATGTATATGTCTATATACAAGTATGATTATAGATATCTAAGCATATGTATAAATGCATGTGTATGTATCTGTGTGTGTGTGTATCTGCACTTAATTGTAGCTTTCTTATGGGAGGGGAAGAAAGAACAAAGTAAAAAGCACACAGCAGAGAACAAAAGAAAACACGTGGAAGCAAAGATGGACAGCTTTGAACACAACTCGTGTTTCATTTATCATTATTATTATTATTATTACAGGCTTTCTTGGAATGGAAATTCATTGTTGTATGTTTTGAATCCTCTCTTACATTCTGCTGTATACCAGGCACTGCTTTTTTTTTTTCCTTTTCTTATTCTGCATTTCCTTATAATAAGTTTTTTTTTCCTTTTTTAATTTTACATTTAGGTTTAAAATATTTTAAATATTTCCTAAAGAGGAAATATTTAACAAAATAAAAATATATTAAAATAACAACAAACCTCTTGCTTGATCCTGCCATTCCCACTTGTTACTGTCCTCTATCCCCCTCCCCACTCTCCACTCCCACCTTAGCAACATTTTGAAAATGCCTTTTACATTCGGTGCTTCCACTTCCTTTCCTCCAACTCTCTTCTAAACTTCTGACCATCTATCTGGTTTCCCACCTCTACATTCTACAGAAACTGTCTGTGCCAGTTACCAAGGATGCCTGAATCGCCAAGCTGAACGACTTTTTCTCCTTCCTCCCCCTTACTGACCTCAAACTGTCCCGCATAGCCTTCTCCATGTTGCTCTTCTCTCTAGGGATTCATGACACTTTCTCCTGGATCTCCCCCTGCCTGTCTGACTCTTCATTCTCAGTCTCCCTAGCTAGTTTCTTTTATTCCTGTCCCACCCCCATGTACAAGTGGCCCCCAACGCTCTCCACTTTCTCCCCTCCATACTCTTCCACAGACTGAATTACCATCTCTACGCAGATGATTCTTAGACTACGTATTTAGCCCTAGACTCTTCTACAAGCTGGTCCTGCATCTTCACCCGCCTACTGGACATTTCAAACCATAAGCCTCATGGGTATCTCAAACTCAACATGTCCAAAACTGAACTAACGCGTTATCTCTCCCCAAGAACTCAGCCCTCTTTTTTAATTGGATGGGGCAGTTACGTGGTGAGGTGGATAGAACACTGGCCCTGGACTCAGGAGGACGCGAGTTCAAATGTGACCTCAGATTCTTCCTAGCTGTGTGACCTTGGGCAAGTCGCTTTACTCTCTTTGTCTCAGTTTCCTAATCTGTAAAATGAGCTGGAGAAGGAAATAGCAAACCTCTCCAGTATCTCTGCTAAGAAAACCCTAAATGGGGTCACGAAGAGTAGGATATAACTGAAAATGACTCTGCAGTCAGTTCACTGCCCTGGCTCCCTAGCTCTCTGGCCTCTCTCCTCCCAGCCTTCCGGGTGCTCATCACCATGGCTTCCCCTTGCCTGGAGTTGTTTCTTCCTTTGGAACACTCCTACTTGGCCTCTTCTCCCCTCTAGCAGCACCACCATCATGAGGCAGGGCCTCATCACCTTCAGATCTCTCTCCTCCCTCATGGGCATTTTCTTCTCATCTAGCAAAGTCTTCTTCCTAAAGCACAAGCCTGACCACATCACTTCCCTAGCTGATCCACTCCCCGGGGCACCTCCAGGAAGACGATTGCCAATTTGTCCTGTCCATCTTGTTTGTACACAGGCATCTGCCGAGCTGTACCAGACTTTCCACCTTAGAGTGTGAACTTCTTGAGAGCAGGAAGTGTTTTTGTCTGCATATCCCCAGGGATGTACCTGGTCTTCTTCAAGAACAAAGGATGAACAACCACAACAAACACAATGCTTGCTGACTTGTCTTCTTTTCCCTCAACATCTCTTGGATATGTCCCTTTCTCTCAAAAAACAAAGCTATCGGGTTGGCTAGGTGGCGCAGTGAGTAGAGCACCGGCCCTGGAGTCAGGAGTACTTGAGTTCAAATCCGGCCTCAGACACTTCACACACACACACACACACACACACACACACACACACACACACACAAAAACTAGCCGTGTGACCTTGGGCAAGTCACTTTACCCCAACTGCCCTCCAAAAAGCAAAAAAAAAAAAAAACCAAAAAAAACAAAGCTATCACCCTAATTCAGGTCCTCATTGCCTCTTGCCTGGAACAGATTTTCAAATGGGTTCCCTGCCTCAAGCCTCTCCATTCCACAGTTCAGCCTCCACATACCTCTCAAAGTAGATTTCCTACAGCTGTGAGATCTGACCACTTCACTCAATAAATGACAGTGGATTCTTATAACCTCTAGGATCAAATGTGGGTGATGTCTTTTGGTTCATGCATAAATTGTATTAAGTGAGTCAGAGTTAAACAAAGTCATTAACTTCACTCTTTTCCAGACTCACCACAATTCAGCGGCAAAACAAAGATGGACCGGTGATGGTTCAGGATGCAGTGAATAACTTTGGCATCTTGGATGTCTAACCAAGCTCTAGAACAAACTGTTCTCATCTGCCCATTCCTCTGGGGGAAGACTTCACATGCTTGAGGCAGACACTCCCCCCTCCAGTTCACCAAAGGGTCTAAAACCCTTCAGTTACCCTCAAACTGGTTTAGCCCATCTGCTGAAACAGGTTTACTTTGATGTGGCTGCTGTGCATGCCACAGTTTCTTGGGGTCACAGGTCAGAATTGGGTGAATGGGTGGGGGGGGGGGAAACAAAGGTGGATAAGCAACCCTGAAAAGGGCTTAGCAGCCCTCCCACCAGAGGTGCTCATCTTCCCTGAACATACCCTACACCCTCTGTGGCTTTTTGAGGTCTTTGCAAACTTGTCCCTTTCTATCTTTCCAGTTTTCTTACACATTCCCTTCCAATCATCTAATCTACAGTCTCACTTGAGTTTCCTCACAAACAGGTTCCAACGCCTGGGTCCCAGTCTGTATCCCGGCTTCTCCCTCTTTACTTCTGCCTCTCAGACTCCCTGGCTTCCTTCGAGAATCATTGCAAAGGTCCCTTTTTTCCAGAAGGCTTTCCCTGGTCTCCCAGCTGCTAGTGCCCTCCCTTTAAGGTACTGTGTATCCTTGGTGTATGTTTTTTGTATAAACCTACTTCTGCACATGTTGTTTTCCCATTAGTAAGCTCCTTGAGATCAGGGACTGGGTTTATGGTCTTTTGTTTTTATTTTTCCTTTTTCTGAGCGATCAGCCAGTAAGCCTTTATTAAGTACCTACTATGTGTCAGGCATTGGGCTAAGAAAGGCAAAAGGCAGTCTCTACTTTCAAGGAGCTCGTGGTCTAATGAGGGAGAAGACATGCCAACAATCACGTCCAAACAGGATAAACTGGAAATAATGAACAGAGGGAAGGCATTAAGGGAGACTGAGAAAGGGTTCCTATAGGAGGCAGGATTTTAGATAAGACCTAAAAGAACTCCCAGGAAGCCAGGTGGAAGAAAATTCCAGGTATGTGGGATAACCAGTCAAAATGTCCAAAGAGTCTGAGCAAAAGTGCTCTAAATCATTATTGATTAGAGAAATGCAAATTAAAACAGCTCTGAGGGACCTCACACTTATCAGATTGGTGAAAACAATAGAAGGGAAAATAAGAAATGTTGGAGGGGATGTGGAAAAAGTGGGAAACTGAAACACTGTTGGTCAAGCTGTGAAATGATCAAAGCATTCTGGAGAACAATCTGGCCTTATGCCCAAAGAGTGACACATCTGCTTCTACCCTTGGACCCAGCACTACCACTATTAGGTCTGCTTCCCAAGGTGACCTGTATGTTCTAAAATATTTATAGCAACGTCCTTTGTGGTCACTAAGAACTGGACATTGAGGGGATGTCCATCGACTCAGGAATGGCTGAATGAGCTCTGGTATAAGATTGTGATGGAATCCTACTGTGCTATAAGAAATGATCAGCAGGCTGATTTTAGGAAAACATGGAAAGACTTGCATGAAATAATGAAGAGTGAAACAAATTAGAACCAAGAGAACATTGTATACAGTAACAGTAATATTTGGAGAGTAATTCTGAATGACTGAGCCAGGAGTGGGGAAGCTGCAGCCTGGAGGTTACATTATGGCCTTCTAGGTCCTCAAGGGAGACCCTTTGACTGAATCCAAACTTCATAGAACCAATTCCCTTGATAAAAGAATTTATTCTGTAAAACCTGGACTCATGGGGCAGCTAGGCAGCACAGCGAATAGGGCACCAGCCCTTAAATCGGGAGGATCTGAGTTCAAATTCTGATTCAGACACCCAACACTTAACTAGCTGTGTGACCTTGGGCAAGTCACTTAACTCTAGTTGCCTTGCCTTCCCCCTCCAAAAAAACAAAACAAACAAAAAAACTTGGACTTGGTCAAAAGGCCACACCCAAGGGTGTCCTCTGGCTGTATCCAGGTGGGCCAAGTCTACAAGTTCTCCACCCCTGGATTAAGCTATTCTGAGTATTATAAACATTCAACTCGACTACAAAGGTTATTTTTCCAGAGAAATAACTGATTTATAGAACTACATGCTGTATAGTTTGTGTAAAATATGTGTCAAATGTTGGCCTTCTCTAGTGTGGGATTGGGAAGGAGAGAAGGAAACAGTTTGGTATTTAAATGTAACAAATAAAAAAGCAAAATAAATTTTTTAAATGTCCAGAGTGTCTTGTTCAAGGATCAGGCAAGGAGGCCGGTGTCGCCTGATTGCGGAGCACGTGGGGGGCTGAGGTCTATGGACGTGGAAGGTGGAAGATCACCAAGGTGGGGCTGGGGGGTGGGGGGACTATGAAGGGCTTTAAAAAGCCAGAGGGTTTTCTGTTTGATCCTGGAGGTAACGAGGGGCTAGTGGAATTTATTGTATAAAAGAGTGACAAGGAGGGACTGGAACGGAAAGAGCTTTGTGGCAGAAGACCGATCAGGGAGTGATTGTAACAGCTCAGGTGCAAAGCGATGGGAGCACAGCAGGGGATGGGAGCACAGCAGGGGATGGCGGCTCAGAAGAGAGAAGGGGCTGCACACAAGAGACAGTGCAGAGGCAAAGAGCGATGGGCTCTGGCAACATATTGGGCATGGGGGGTAGGCGGGGAGAGCTGGGAGAAGCACCTTGGTCGGGAGCCGAGCCTGGGAGACTGGAAGGACGGTGGTGTTTTTAACAAGAATAGGGAGGTGACTAAGGAGGGACAGTTCAGAGCCGTGGCTCTCAAAGCTCCTGGCGCTTCAGCCCTTTAATACACGTATGTGGGCGTATCTGCACGTGGGCAGACCCGCCTGGAGAGGACAGAGGAGCTGTGTCTGGGTTCCTAAGACCATCGGAAATATGTGTTTTCATACGGTCTTAGACGAACCCTGTGAAAGGGTCCTTCAACCCACAGAGGGGTCACGACCCACAGGTTGAGAAATGCTGGTTTAGAGGAAAAGATAAGTTCAATTTTGGACATAGTTTAAATTTGGGACAGCTAGGTGGCGCAGTGAATAGAGCACCGGCCCTGGAGTCAGGAGGACCTGAGTTCAAATTTGGCCTCAGACACTTAACACTTACTAGCCATGTGACCCCTGGCAAGTCACTTAACCCCAATTGCCCTGTTCTCCCTCCCTCCAAAAAGCAAAAAAAAAAAAAAAAAAGCCTGAGTTTAAACTCAAGCACATCTTAAGATGTCTGTGGTATACCTCCATTCTAGATGTCCAACAGACAATTGGGAATGAGCCTGGAGGTCAGAAGAAAGGTCAAGGATGGATGAGTCCATCTGAGAATCATCAGCATAGAGACAACAACAATAACTGAATCCTAGAAAGTGGAGAGCGCCCATGACAGAGCCCTATGGGACATCCAGAGTTGGGGGGCATGACCTGATGAAAATCCAGCAAAGGAGACTGAAAAGGAAGGGCTGAATAGAAAAGAGCACGGCCATGAAAGCCTAGAGAAGAGTATAAAGGAGAAGAGGGTGATGGACAGTGTCAAAGGTTTCAGAGAGGTCCAGGGGATCCAGGACTAAGAAAGAAGCCATTAGATGAAGTAATTAAGAAATCACCAGGAACTTTGGAGAGAGAGGTTTAGAAAGCAGACTGTAGAGAGTCAAGAAGAGAGAGAGGAAAGAAAGAGGAAGCATCTGTTATAATCAACCTTCTCAAAAAATTTAGCCACAAAACTGGGGAAAGATAGGAAATGAGAATGAACAGGGATGGATGGACCAAATGAGGGTTGTTTTTTTTTTTAAAGAAAGAGGAAGACGCCGGCATGTTTGTAGGGAGAAGGGAAACAGCCAGTAGACAAAGAGACTGAAGATAAGTGAGAAAAGTAGGATAAGGAGGCGATCTGACGGAATGGTACCTAATAAGCTAGTTCATGTTTGTTGACTAACTGACTGATGTCACTTTGGCTTAACTGATCTAATCTGAACCTCTTATTGACAGAGTTGTAGACCAAAGACACTCCTCCTTTTGGAACTTTAATGAAAGGGGCTAAAGTAAACCAAAGAAATTGAAGAGAGCCATGTCAAAATGGTCATCCCAACCCCCACCCCCCCAAGAAAGGGATCTCTTTCTCAGAACCCCCAATTTCTACTCTAATTAGTATCGTCCACCGGTACTACTTGCCTTGGTATCTATCCCCTTGCAGCCCTGCTCTCAACTACAAAAATTCCTTCAGTTAATCAGCCAATAAACATTTATTAAATACCCCCTGCATGCCAAGAACGCACAGAGAAAGGCAAAAGACAGCCTCTGATCTTAAGGAACTCAGTCTAGTGGTCCTTGCTTCACAGGGATCCTGCCTCATCCATAGGAGTAGGTTTGCAGAATAAATAAGGGAGGAGACAAAAGTTTATGTAATTTATAAACGGGATAACAGAATTGAGTCAGGGTCGTCCATACCTGCAGTTTCCATGGGATGCCAGCCTAGCTGCCAGGCTGGCTATTTGTGGTCCGTGCCAATCCTGTGTGTGTGTATGTATATGTTAGCGGGTTGTCCTGTCCCTATCGGCGTATGTACCAGCCTTGTTACTGGTTCTAGCTCCGAGTGTTACAGTGTGCCAGTGTGTGTAACCCGCTCTGAGCAGGCTTGTGTACTGGACTACTGTGTTGTTATGTGCTCTATACCAACTGTCTGCCTGGTGCTGGGTGTTGCCTGTTTTATTTATACTGTACTATTTCTGTGTTCGTGCATGTTGGAGTGAGTTGCCTTTTCTGTGTTGAAGTGTGTTGTGCACGTTGGAATGTTATGCGTGTTTGTCGTACGCTAGTGTGTTGTGTAGGTTGGAGGGTTTATGTGCGTGTTGTAGCTTATGTATATGTCAGAGGGGGTTTTTGTACATAGTGTGTATTTGCTGTTTGCTAGTGTGTACATGTAGGAGTGGGATTTTGCAAACTGTAAGCTTGTGTATGTGCGTGCTGTGCTGGAATGCCGCGTATGTCGGTCGTTTCACTGTGTCTGCACATGCGGGAGTTGGTTTTTGCAGGTTGCAAGCTAGTGTGTTGTGGACATTGCAGTGTCGTGTGTGTGTGTGTGTGTGTGTGTGTGTGTGTGTGTGTGTGTGTGTGTGTGTGAGACGGAGCTGTGCGCGTGGGTGTCCTCCGGCTGCATCCAGGTGGGCCAGCACCGAACGCTCCGCTCCCGCAGTCAGTGCCGCAAGGAGTCGTCCGAAGTGGGAATGAGAGAGGAGGGAGGAGGAAGGGAGCGCTCTCGCGGGAAGGCCCCAAATAGGACTGCGGCCCCTTTAAGGCGCCAGCTCCCTGGCGGCGGCCGGAAGTGTTGAAGCCCGGACTGGCGGCGCTGGTGGCTGCGGCTGCGGCGGTTTCTGCGCATGCTCCGTCGGCTTCCCGAACTCGCCGCCCGCCGCCCGCCCGCCGGAGACGGTGAGGAGGAGGAGGGGGGAGGGGTGGGC
>JAQQSW010019761.1:0-10986 GCA_028646575.1 Pseudocheirus occidentalis
TGTAGAGAGCCTGTTATATTTTGCGATTAATATTTGCGATTAATATCAGCATATTTATAGTTACCATAGGCATTGTGAATACTGCATTGTTAATACACACCTAGCTTCCTGAAACAATTCTTAAACATCAAATCCAAGCATTTTTTTCCTCCATCTTTCCAGGTATAATAGGAACATACATCTAGAGTTTGAAGAGATCTTAAGTTCAACCACCTGACTTTACAGATAAGAAAACTCAAGCCCAGAGAAGGTAAGTGACTTTTCCAAGGTCATATAGATAATAATCAATCAATAAACATATATTAAACACCTACTCCGTGCCAGGCACTGTGCTAAATGCTGGAGATACAAAAAGAGGCAGAAGACAGTCCCTGCCCTCAAGGAGCTTACAATCTAAGCAGGAGGGAACAGATTTGAACCCAAGTCCTGTGACTCTAGAGTCAGAACTATTCTTACTGTACCATGTATTGTCCTCCATCAACAAAAATGTGCAATTCAATCCATCAATTTATCAAGGCTTTACTCTTTGCTCAGTCACGTAGGAGGTGCTGTGAGGGATACAAAACCCAGACCAGGGATATAAAACTATTCAAGGAGCTCACAGTTTAAATGGGGAGACAAGATACATAGATACAAAAGGAGGACTAATATCACAGGGCAGCGGATGACTCAGTGTCAAAGCAATGACTTTTCAAGGAGACAAAGCATGATGTTTTTCCTCTTTGTTTCCACGGGGGCTCCTAGCACAAGGTCTTCACATAAATCAGAAAAGAGCATTAGGCCTGTACTTGGTTCCCGTTGAAAGTCCGTTTGTGGAGACCAGCCTTTGTCTCACTCCTGGTATTTATATTGCCGGCGCCCAACACTGATACAGGAAAATGTGAAGGAACTCTGCTTGCTTCTACCTATACTGAAGTCTCAACTTAGTCAATCACAGGATCGCTAGTTTTGAGCTTGAAGGAAATGTTGAGGCCGTATCGTCCAATTTCTTCCCTTTCCAGATGATAAATTCTAGGAAGTTAGTTGAGGGCACATTGAGGTGAAGTGACTTAGATCACTTAGCATAAGAGGTGGGAGGCATTAAAACCAAGTCTCTCTCACTCCAAACCTAGCGTTTTATCTATTATACCAAGCTGCCTCTGTACCTTACATCTAGAGGAGAGGTGCCAGACCTGTGACTTCTCAGATGACTACACTCTTTATCAATACAGTCTGGCACCTTCTCTGAACTTTATGTAGAAGGGCGGCTAGGTAGTGCAGTATATAGAGCACAAGCCCTGGAGTCAAGAGGACCTGAGTTCAAATCCGGCCTCAGACACTAAGCACTTATTAACCATGTGACCTGGGGCAAGTCATTTAACCCCAATTGCCCCTATGAAAAGCAAAAAAAAAAAAAAAAAAAGAATGTTACATAGAACAAAGATGTCACACTCATAGCCCAATGGCCACAAATGACCACAAAACTTCCCAGTGCAGTTGGATTTGGATTAAAATCATATTGGAAAAGAAGTTTTTTAAAAATAAAAATACAATAAAATACAGATAATACTAATTTGTGGTTTTCTAAGTCAGTATGGGAACGCTAGATGATGAGATAGATAAAGCACCAGGCCTGGAATCAAGAAGATGTGAGTTCAAATCCAGCCTCAGACACTTACCGGCTCTGTGACTCTGAGCAAGTCACTTAACTCTATTTGTCTCACGTTCCTCATCAGTAAAATGAGCTGGAGAATGAAATGGCAGACTGCTCTAATAACTTTGCCAAGAAAAGCCCATTAAGAAATCTACGGGGTCACAAAGAGTTGGACATGATCAAACAACAATAAATCAATATGTGGCCTACAGTGGTCGCTTTTATGTGAGCCTGACACCGCTGGCCTAGCACCCAGAGGTCTAGGAATTTGCTCAAGGTTATATAGATAATGTGTCAGAGGCAAGATTTTAACCTAGATGTTCCTGAATCTGAGACCAGATCTTCATCCACCAGGCACACTGTTTCTCTATATATCTTGCACCAAAAGGACATTTAATAAATAATTTCTCCAATTCAGCAAGCATTTCTTTGTCACAACTAAGAGTTGTCTGAAGGGTTAAGCAAATAATTGAAAGTGGTGTCAGATAAAGCCTTGAGCGGGGGAGCAGTTTCAGTGACAGGATCACACGTTTTTACTCTATTTGATCATTTCTTTTTTTTTTTTTTTTTTGGCTTTTTGGAGAGGGAAAGGCAAGGCAATTGAGGTTAAGTGACTCGCCCAAGGTCACACAGCTAGTAACTGTGTCAAGTGTCTGAGGTCAAATTTGAACTCAGGTCCTTCTGACTACAGGGCCTGTGCTTTATTCACCATGCCACCTAGCCACCCCCTATTTGGTGATTTCTTCACATATTTTATACAAAAGACAATTTTTCCTGCCTGTAACATAGTTCACAAATAACAGCCTCTAAACGGAAGGAATAAATGGTTTGAGAGGGGGATAGAAATGTAATATCCAGATCAACTATGATAGACTTAGCTCTTCTCAGCAATACGATGATCCAAGATAATTTCAAAAGATTCATGATGGAAAATACTATCCACATCCAAAGAAAGAACTGATAGAATCTAAATGCAGATCAGAACATACTATTTTTACTTTGTTGGTTTTTTTCATGGTTTTTGTCCCTCTGCTTCTTCTTTCAAAACATGACTAATGTGGAAATATGTTTAACATGATTGCACATGTATAACCTATATCAGACTGCTTGCTGTCTTGGAGAAAATTTTGAAACTCAAAATCTTACAAAAATGAATGTTGAAAATTGTCTTTACATGTAATTGGAAAAAATAAAATACTATTTACATTTTTTCAAAAAAAATGTAATATCCAGAATGAAAGGGACAATAGTTGGATCTGGATTAAAATCACATTGGAAAAAAAAGTAAAAAAATAAAAATAAAAATACAATAAAACATAGGTAATACTAATTTGTGGTTTTCTTTGCCATTCTTTGCCCTGGTCAAATCCCATCTAAGGTATCATATTCGCTTCTAGGCACCACATTTTAAGAAGAATATTAATAATAAGGTCTCTAGAGCTCATCCAGAGAAAGGAGATCAAATGAAGAAATTGGGAAGAGTGTCATATAGGACCACTTCAGCCTGGAAGAGAGGCTAGGATCCACTGATCCACAAGTGATCTAGGGATAGATTCTAGAGGGACTGTGAATTTGGGTGGGAAGAAAATTAATTTTTATTTTCAATAGCTTTTGGCTTCCTTTGTAATCCTACACATTTTGTTTCATGTGCAATAGGGGTATAGCACATATGTAGAGTACCTTGAATGGCATCTCTCAGTGTGGAGAAGCTAGGGGGCTGCTTGCAGGAGAGTCACAGTGACCTGAAATGGAAGTACCCTTGAAAAGACTGTTGGGCATATGTAGACATTCTATATAACTGGTTCTAACTGGCTAAGCCTGGTAAAGAAAAGGCTTTCTTGATTAGCTGTGGAGACATTAAAAAAGGCCTGCCCACTCCAGCTCTTTGCTTTATTTGTTTCTGAGGGAGTATGTTAATCCTTCCCTCATTACAACCAGTGAGAGACAGGGCTATGAGGGGAGAAAACATTGACCATCTGAAACCTTTGTTCTTGACCTCTATATTTGTTCTTTCATGCTCTAAGCAAAGGGAGTGAAGCTTCCAAGACCTTGAGAGGTTCAAAAGATTGGGAGGGTTCTTCAACATCTCAGTGTTCCGAAGTTTTCAACCTATCGATGACACAAGGAGCAAAGAGTGACTTTTAAGGAATTATATTCTAGATCCAGGCCAGATGTAGCTGAGATATGGACTAATACAAATATCACACTGAACACAAACTTGGTGTGACCAAGGCTGTATAGGAATTGAGCTAATATTTGAGCCTATTCTCCCCAGAAACCAGAGTGATTCATTCACAGGAGAATTTTCCCTTGAGGTATTAGAGGAAGGAGAGTTTATTCTTGCTTATTTTCATTTGTTCTTGCTATATCCAATTGCTGTATCTTTAAAGGAAATATCCTTTTATAAAAGGTAATTGATAGTAAATAATTAAATAGAACTGGGGCATTAGTTACCAGCACATAACAATGAGAAAAACACAGCTGCTGGCCAGAGAGAAGAGTTATACCTCAAACGCTCCAGGTAAATGAGGACCCTAAGGGAGTGATATTGTCTGCCTGACTCAGAGATAGATGGCTAGGGCATAATAGGTATTTCTGTTTTTAAGTCTAGTCAGGTTAAGTCAAAAAGCATTTACTAAGTTCCTACATTGTGTCAAGCACTCTAAAAGGCACTGAAGATGCAAAACAGTCCTTACACTCAAAGAACTCAAAATTTAATGGGGAGAGAACATGCAAACATCTATGTACAACATTCATGTATAGATACTTACAGATATAGATTATATAAAATATAGATATATAGTATAAACATGTGCAAGATAGCTTGGAGGTAGTCTCAGAGGAAAAGGACTAGCATTAAAGATGGAGAAAGACTTCTTTGGGGATTTTAGCAGAGACTTATTGGAAGCTGGGGCAGCTAGGTGGCACCATAGAGCACTGAGTTTGGAATCAAGAAGACTAGTCATCACGAGTTCAAATATAGCTTCAGACACTATCTATGGGAGCCTCCGCAAATCACTTAATTCTCTTTGCCTCAGTTTCCCCATCTGTCAAATGAACTGGATAAGGAAATAGCAAAAGAAACCTCCAAATGGGATTCTGGAAAGTTGAACATGACAGAACAACAAAACATATATGGAAGTGATGAGGAAGAGATGAAGAGGGAGAGAAGTCTAGTCAATAGGGAATAGCTAGAGAAAATGAATGTTTGGGACAGTTAGATTGCGCAGTGAATAGAGCACCAGCCCTGGAGTCAGGAGGACCTGAGTTCAAATGTGACCTCAGACACTTAACACTTACTAGTTATGTGACCTTGGGCAAGTCACTTAACCCCAATTGCCCTGGTTTACTCCTCCAAAAAGCAAAAAAAAAAAAAAATGCATGGTGAAATGAGATGATCATTCAAGGACAGTGTCACAGAATCACAGAGTACATGGAGGGGAGTAAAGTGTAAGAAGACTAAAAAAGTAGGAAAAAGTGGGTTATGAAGGGCTTTAAAAGCCAAACAGAACATTTCATATTTTACCCAGGGGGTAATAGTCATTGTAGTTTATTGAATGGGAAAGGGGGTGAAGTGAAGGGGAGAGAAAAGAGTGACAGCATCAAAGAGAAGTCAAGAAGGCAGAGGATTTCAAAAAGACCATGAGATCTGGCAATTAAGAGATCACTGTCAAAGTTGGAGAGAACAGCTTTAGTTGAATGATGAGGTCAGAAGCCAGACTGCAAAGAGCTAAGAGCAGAACAGGAGAGGAGGAAGTGGAAGTGCAAGCCATAGACAGCTTTCTCAAGGAGTTTAACCATAAAAGGAAGGAGAGAGAAAGGGCAGTAGCTAGTAGGAAGCAGACAAATCAAGTGAGGGCTTTCTGAGGATGGGAGAGACATGAGAGTGTTTGTAGTAGCAAAGGAGCACTCAATAAAACAGGAGAAAATGAAGATTAATGAGAAGGTAGGATGATAGAGGGGGCAAACAGCTGGAGAGGAAGGGATGGAATGAAGTCACACTTAAAAGCATTATTTTGAGAAGGTCCATAGATTTTACCAGACTGCCAAAGGGTCTATGACACAAAATGGTTAAGAGCTTAGGGTTGACCTGATCATTATCTTCTAATTTTAAAGGTTTATTACATGGAGAAGAGACTAGATTTGTTCTCTTTGACTCCAAATGACAGACCCAGAAGCAATGGGTAAAATTTGCTCAGATGCAGATTTTAGCTTGATAGAAACTTACTAAAAATTAAAGTTATGACAAAGGATAAGCAACCATAAGAAACAGTCTATTCTCTAACCCTACGAGTCTTTAAGCAGAGACTGGATGAAGACTTGTCACAGATGTTGGGAAGAATATTCTTGTTTAGACCTGATTTCTAATGTCCCATCCAATTCTGTGATTCTGTGACTGTGTACTACAAGAATTCAGAGCAAGGAGAGAGAGCTGTGTTCTCTGGGAGTAGCCAGGGATAGGTTCATGATAAGGCAGGCCTTGAATGCTCCATGGCCCTATAAGTTGGTCAGTATTACCTGGGTGGGGCTTACTAGATCAGGAAACAGGCACATTCCTTTACTGATAAGGCCAAGCCTGAGCCAGTTATTAATTCATTTCCTCAGGCCTGCTAGGAAGGATAGCAAATGAACACAGCCTAGAGGTCTAAGGATAGACGCCTGTCTCTGATTTCGTAACATAACTGTTCAATACACACAAATCTCTGGCTGTCTTCCCCAACTCCAACCCCATGGAAAAATGCTATGTATCTTATCCTTAAGCTTATTAGCTATAGGCAGGGCTGAGTGGTATGCCATGGAGAACAATCTAAACTGTGTTCCTGAAACAAGAGCCAGTTCCAAGACATGCAGACCACTTCTGACCATTTTCCTAGGGGAACTAATCCATGGATAGACAAAAGCTGTCGGCTCTCCTGAAGTACTGAAGACTTAGGGGATCAAGGTTGGAAGCACTGGTTCCATTAATTCACCCCCTCTGTGGAGGGAGAATAATCTCTGCTCAAAAGGGGGTAGGAAGAAATAGAAAACATCGTTGGTAATAGCCAGTTCTACCAAACAACCTAGACGCTATTTTTATCAAGAGGATGAACAGATTGAGTTCTGGGTATACAACGTCTTCCATGCTGTCCTCATAGTGTTTCTGACTTTGTCAAATTCCTACCTCAAACGACATTCTGAGGAAGTTAGAATTGTTACGGAAGAAGAGACTGAGGCTAAGAAAGGCTTCATACTACAAGAACCAGGTGTGCCAATTGACACAAGCATCTTTTATCATTTTTTATCGTGTTACTATAATTTATCCTTTGTGCAAATGTAATTTAAATACAAATCATTATAAGATATTACTTTGAAATAAAAATGTTCAGCATCTAATAAATGTTTCTTGACTATCTCTAGCATGCACAAATATGCCATGTCAATGGACACAGCTTGATCCTTAAATTTCTTTCATTACTGACTTGTCCGCTATCTCCTTCCAAAAGTGAAGCATAAATCTTTGGGAATCCAAGTCCAGTTGTCTTTGTACTGTATTATGCCATCTATCTCTTAGTTTTTTTAAAAAAAAATTTGACTAGCATTTTTTGTTTCCTTATAACAATCAATAAACATTTATTACGTGCCTTCTCTATGCCAGGCACTGTGCATAGGTACAAAGTGCAAGGGATACAAAGAAAAGCAACAGACAGTCCTTGCTCTTCAGTAGCTCATAGTCTAATGGGGGAGACAACATGCAAATAACTATAATATACATAATATATAACAATTATATAATATATAACTATATTATAACCATATAATAATTATATTGTATTATAAATATATTATAAATTATATAGCTTATAATTATTGTATATTATAAATATTATATTATAAATATATAATGTAGTATTATATAAATACATAACATATAATAATCATGTTTAAAGAAGATGGATATAGAATATATTGGAGAAAATTAACAGAGGTAAGGCTCTAGCATTGAGAGGTAAGTAAGGACTTGCTGTAGAAGATGTGATTCTAGATGGGACTTGAAGGAAGCCAGGGGAGCCAGGAAGCAGAAACGAGGAAGGAGAGCATTCTAGACATGTGGACAGCCGGGGAAAATGTCCAAAGTCTTGTGCAAGGAACAGCAAAGAGGTCACAGTCACTGGATTAAAGAATATGTGTACTAAGGGAGAGGTGGAGGAGAGATATATGATTCTCCTCTATTCTAGCCAGCCTTACCACAAGGAAGGGGGAAAAAAGGTAAGCAAAACCAATTAATACTTCAACCACAGCTCACAGTATGTGCAGTATTCCAAGTCTGTAATGCCCACCTCCCCAGTAGAAGGAGGATAGTCATCATTCTCATGGTCTCAATATTCAGTTTCATTTTACTTTTGTGCCCTTCACAGCAGTCTTCAGACAGAATGCTGTCTTGGTTCTGTCTGCATTACTCTCCATCCAGAGGATTTCTCTTGTTTCTCTGACTTTATTGAAACTCGAAATGTTACAAAATTACTACCAATTTTTAAAGTACAATAATATTTTATTTTCAGCTTCCCATCAAAGCAAAGGCTCATTTTTTTGTTATTAAAATTTTATTGCCATTGCTAAGTGAGACATGGAGTTCACCTTAGTGCCTCTGAAGAATTAAAAATGAGTATCACAGAGAGGGCAATGGAATAGTATATGATGACTGAGAATAGGCTGCAATATATAACCAATAAAAAAAATCTAAAGAAAAATAGGGATAAAATATGTCTTCAAGGAAGAAAGGATGGATGGTTGGTCATGTAGCAAGAACAACATATGACAGGTAGGCAGTCAGGATGTTCCACTGGTACCCTCACAACAGGTCTATAATTTTAAAGGAAAAATGAATAAAACAAGAATGAAGGAGGAAATTGTACTTCCAGAACTCAAACTACATTATAAAATAGTAATCATCAAAACTACCTGGTACTTGATTGAAAAATATGAAAGTAGATCACTGGGACTAGAAAGACAAGAATCAGACACTACAGAACTCAGTGGCCCAGTGTCTAATAGGTCCAAGAACAGAAACTCCTCAGGAAATGATTTTTTTTTCTATTTATCAAGAAGTACTGAGAAAAACTGGAGAGCAGCTTAACAAAAAATTGTTTTAGACCAGCATCTTTTGCCATATACCACAATACATTCCAAATGATCTTTCACTTAAATATAGACCATTTTTTTAAATTAGAAAAATATGGAAGGAGTTATCTCTTGTAGCTATGGCTAAGAGGAGAATTCCTAACTGAAAAAAGTATAGAGGAAGTCACCAAGGATACAAAGAAGGATAAAAGACAGTCCCTGCCCTCAGGGAGCTCACAGTCTAGTAGAGGAGACATATGTACAAACAAACTCTGTATAGACTATCCACAGAGGAAAGATGCTAGAATTAAGGGGAATCAGAAAAAAGAATCCTGTAGAAAGTGGAATTTTAGCTGGGACTTGACAGAAGCCAGTGATGCTAGAAGGCAGAGGTGAGGAGAGAGGCCAGGTAGGAGGGAGAGCCAGTGAAAATGCCCAGAGTTGGAGGATGAAGTGTCTGAAGGCTATTTAAAGGAGTCAGAGTATAAGTTGCTTGGATCTATTGTATAAAAATTGAGTAGGGATCATATAATCATAGCTTGAGAGCTGATGTGACTTAGCTGTCACCTAGTATAGCCCATTCATCTTGCACAGGTGAGGAAGCAGGCTCAGCAAGGTTAGGCGACTTGCCCAGGGCTTGGAACTGCTATCCTCTGATTCTCAATCCATCAGTCCACTATGTAATGCTGCAAGTGCCTTTTGTTATTACAGTTTAACAATCATCAACTCACGTGCCCCAAGAAAATATTCCACGAGACCCTTGAGCTGCTCAATACGGATACTCCTTGCATTTTAATGGATTTGTTGTTATTGTTCAGTTGCTTCAATCATGTCAGACTCTTTGTGACCCCTTTTGGGGTTTTCTTAGTAAAGACACTGGAGTGGTTTGCATTTCCTTCTTCAGTTTATTTTACACATGAGAAAACTGAGGCAAACAGTGTTAAGTGACTTGCCCAGGGTCACACATCTACTAAGTGTCTGAAACTGGATTTGAATTCTGGAGGATGAGTTCAGGCCCAGCACTCCATCCACTGCATCATCTAGCTGCCCATAAGCATTTATTAAGCGCCCACTATATGCCAGACACTATGTTAAGCACTTTAAAAATATCATCTCATTTGATCCCCACAGCTACCCTGAAATAGGCACTATTAACAAATTATAAATGTCAACAGACATTTATTAAGTACCTACTGTGTGCCAAGTGCTACAGTAAGTGCTAGGAATAATCTCTCATGGTATTTCTCGTACTTACTGAAAAAAAAATGAGGGCATTATATTCTTACTTTGTTTATTTCTCAATAAGAGGTGTATCTACACCTCAGCTTTGTCTCTTGCCTCCTCTCTCCACACTGAAGGGATTTCCCACCATTCTACTCAGGAGTATGCTGGAATCTCGGAAAACTCATAACACACTTTTAACTTTAATCTGGGGGGGCAGAGACAAGATGGTGGAGTAGAAGCACAAACTTGGTGTGAGCTCCTGCTCTAATCACTTCCAATACATGTAAAAAAAAAGATTCTAAACAAACTTTAGAGCTACAGGACCCACAAAGTGACAGAGAGAAACAAATCTCCCACTGAAGGCAGCCTGGCAGGCAGACAGGAAAGGTCTATCTCACTAAGCTGGAAGCCAAGCACAGTCCTGCATAAGCTGCCGGCAGCAGCCGGAGCAGACTTCAGGAGAATCAGCAGCAGCTGTGGTGGTTTCCAGACTTCTTAACCCATAAATGCCAAAGACAAAGTAAAAGGTCAGTATGGAACTTTGTTGGACCATGGCAGGTCAGAAGAACATGGTCTGGACCTTGCCTCCAGGGCAAGAAGCAGTGGACGCTTGGCACAACAGCTGTACCAAGTGGCTGCCTCAGGAGCTCCTGGCCTGCAGATTGTAGGAGGGCCAAGCAAGGATAATTGCTCTTGCTTTGACCTGCTTGGATCTGGATCGCAGTCTTGGGTGGTAGTCTTGAGGTATGTGACCAGTGAACCAAAGCTTGTGGGGGCTGGAGAGAGGGTGCCCTCCTAATAGCTCTGGCAGCTGCAAAAACCCCAGCAATTTGGGACACAGTTCTTTCCATTCTGGAAACAGAGTTCTACTGTGGTAAAGAGCTCAAAAGTCAAGTAATTGGCTGGCAATATGAGCAAGCAACAGAAGCACAAACAAACCATAGAATCCTCTTTGGGAGACAAAAAGGATCAAGGCATGGAGCAGGAGGAAGACAGCAGAGCCAGAACTCCTGCATCAAAAGCCTGCAAGA
>JAQQSW010019762.1:0-10986 GCA_028646575.1 Pseudocheirus occidentalis
TATATATATATATATATATACACACATATATATTGGAACCACATGAAGCATTTAGAGTAATCCATTGGCTTTCACAAAGGAGGGCAGCATAAGGCAGTGGGAAGTGGGTGAGAAGTGAGTTCAAATCCTCAGCTACTTGGGTCTCAGTTGTTCATCTGAAAAATTAAGAGTTGAAGTATATAACTACTGAGGTTCTTGTAGCTCCACAGGCTAAGATGCTATGATCATTCCCTCTTTTTATGTGTTATCACGGTGTGATGGTGATCCTGAGTACTCAGAGTCTATGTTTCGAGGAAATTCAAGTTCCTGTAAGTTCTACCAAACTGGGAAGGCTTCAAGTACAGGCCCAGCAATGGACTCTCAGGAAAAGCATATTAAAGTTTTAAGAGGTTCATTAGCAAAATACTGATAGCCAAGGGTTGAAGTTTTTTTGGTTTCTTTTTGGTCATAACTCATGAAACCATAGCCCAGCTAGGTGGTGCTGGGATTGGAGTCAAGAAAATTCATTTTCCTGGGTTGAAATGTAGCCCCAGATGGTTACTAGCTGTGATGCTGGGCAAGTCAAGTTGCCTCAGTTTCCTAATCTGTAAAAGGAGCTGGAGAAGGAAAAGGCAAACCACTTCAATATCTTAGCCAAGAAAACTCCAAATGCGGTCATGAAGAGCTAGACATGAATGAAACTACTGAACAACAACCAATATAACTGTATTCTGTTCATAAACTATGTAGCAAGTAATAAAAAAGTGTTACTAAAAAAAAATAGTGGTGTGGTTGAGATAAATAAAAACCTGGAAAGGGGAGCCAGATCTTTAAGGAATAGTTGAGTTTAGTTTTTGTCCTTGTCGTATAAGGTAAGTCAGACATTTCAAGTAGAATTATCTAATCCTGTCTTACTGCATCATGAAAAAAAATTTGAATAATAATTACTTTTTCTTCCCTGTAGGGTGTACTTAATTTTTTCAACTGTCTGCAGCAGCCATCTCTCTAAACTGTTTAAATGAGAATGTCCCTGGCTCAGAGAGTACTGCTCACTTGGCTTTTTACATTACTCTTCTTGATCATGTTGGTGTTGAAACTGGATGAGAAAGCACCATGGAACTGGTTCCTTATATTCATACCAGTCTGGATATTCGATACTATTCTCCTTGTAATGCTGATTGTGAAGATGGCTGGACGATGTAAATCTGGTTACAACCATCGAAATGGACCACGACATATGAAAAGAAAGGTCTGGTATTTCATAGCCATGTTACTTAAGTTGGCATTCTGTCTTGCACTCTGTGCTAAACTGGAACAGTTTACTAACATGAATCTGTCATATGTTTTTATTCCTTTATGGGCCTTACTGGTTGGGGCTATGACAGAACTTGGATATAATGTCTTTTTTGCTCGGAGAGACTGACTTTTAAATATAACTTTTCAATATAGCCTGCAGAACAGCAAAAAAAAAAAAAGTATTCTGGATATTTACAAACTTCAAGACTACCAAGGAACTGAAAATCATACCAAATGCAGTTTTATACTGTTTCACTTAGTGTTAAATCAAGTAAGTTATTCAAGGACTTGAAGACAGCATGAAGAGTATTTATTCTACATTTGAATTATTAGTCTCCTTATCCCTTCTTATACCTGTAAAAATAAAACTTTGTTTTGAACCACATATTTTTAAATGACTTCTTTAAAAAATCCTAATATACTTCAAAGATGTTAAAACCTTCAAAGATCCAATAATCACAAATGCAAATCTCATATTGATTAACGCTTATGAATCAATCCAAGCCTAGTAAGACTTTATAATTATTGAAAAAAAGGACTAATGATTTGTGTACGTGTAGGCATCAGATATTCTCATTAGGAACAACAAAGCTTGCTTAAAACAAATTGCATTTTCTTTGCTGAATAATGGAGAAAATTCTTAGGTAAGTAGTCGGTATGCTTTCTTGTTTTCATCAGTGTAGGTAAAATTATGCCAGTTACCACTTAAAACTTTTAACTTTAAAAATTTCGCTTCCTTGCTAGATAGAAGTGATATGAGAATGGGAAGAAAAGGATTCCCTCCTAGTCACTCCCAACAGAAGCAGGCCCTCTTGGAGAAAGGGGGGCAAAGTAGCTTTGGTGCTCCTTGCCATGCATATATTGTGGATTATTTTAAAAATTCTTATTAGACAATGAAAACATCTCAAAATTTGTATATTTAAATAGAATTTGTTAACTACAGTATTATAGGTTAGATCTGTTCTTGTTCAGATGTATACAATGCAGTTTTTTCCCAACACTATGAATTGATAATTATGTGCTGGTCTTGTTAAGGCAGCTTCTAAAAGATCTGGCAAAGAAGTACTTAAAATTATTCTAGTAATAAATATCTTTATTGTAATGACTATATTTTGAGATTTATCAGTATGTTGAAAATTTTTTATGTGGGGTTTTCATAGAAGGCTAGGCTGTCCCACCGATCACCTCTTTACTTCCGTGGTCACTACCCTTCTTCAGGCTCTTATCATCTCGGTTGTGCTGTGGCAGCCACCAAATTGATCTCCCTAATTCCAGTGTTTCCTATCTCCAGCCAGCCCTCCATGCAGCTTTGAAATAATCTTCCTAAGATACAATCTGATATGACAGTCCTCTACTCAAAACCTTTTGAGTGGCTATCTGTTGCCTCAGTGGTAAAATGCAAGCTCCTTAGTCTGACCTCTAAGGCCCTCCACAATCCGAGTTCAGCCTCCCTGTTGAGCCTTACTTCCTATTATATCCCTTCACCCCGCCACAATCCAGCGAAACATTTCTAATAGCTATTCCTCTCTCACCTTGAGAGGAGGGAGGGTATTAGACTAAGAGATATTCACAACATTGCATGACAGCATTACCTTCAGCATCCTGATAAAAATAAAAGACTTTAGAGTCAATGGACTAGAGTTCAAGCCCAGCTTATGTGACCGGGCCAATCATTAAACTTTTCTGGGCCTCAGTTTCCTCATCTATAAAGTAAGGGGATCACAGCAGCTAGAACTCTCAAATTCTGTACTAGCATAGAGTCCGCAATTTCAGTGATCTCTGTCCCCATGCATTCGGCCAGACCATCCCATGTGCACTCACTCCCCTTTCCCGCTGTGCCTCTCAAATCCTGTTTTTCCTTGAAGATTCAGCTCAGGTGACACTTCTGTGAAACATTGCCTGACCGTTGCCAGATGTTAGTGTTTTTTCCTTCCTCATATTGCAATGTATTTGCTTATCTGTTTACATTGTTATTGTACCCTGACTTCCTTAGAACGTGAACACCTCGAGGACAGGGATTGTGTATTTTTGTTTTAGTCTTTGCATCCTCGGTGCCTTGTATATGGTAAATGCCTAATAAATGTTTGTTTAAATTAAATTGCCTAAGATTTCAGATCTAAAGAACCTACCTAGCCTTTTGACTTTTTTAATACAATGCAGAAACAACCAGAGTTAAATAACTTGCTGTTTGAATCCATTTAATTGCCTTCATATTTGGGGATGAAATTAAGTATAGTAGTAAGTATAGATTACAGACTGTATTCTAAACCTGAACAAATAAACCCTCAAATGCTTGAATCAAGCCAACCCAACCTCGAATACCTCAACAAAAGAGCTTCAGCTAAATAAAATAAACCAGCATTTGAAATGCAAACTGTCATACTTTACAGTAAGAAAAAAAGTATATCTCTTAACCCAGACTTAACCTCCTTAAACATATATATTAACTAAGATTCACTCATCTCAGCCAAAAACAACCAGAAAAAGAAAAAAGGCAGAGATTGTGCAAAAGGGGGGAGTTCTACAGCTTAGAGGGCAGAGTTACTAAATTGTTGAGTTGTGACCCTCGAGTTAGGAAGACCCAAGTTAAAATCTGGCCTCAGAACCTTATTAGCTATGTGACCCTTGACCTGTGTGCCTCAGTTTCTTCATCCGTAAGATGAGGATAACAATAGCACCTATCGCCCAGGGCTGTTGTGAGGTTCAAAGCATTTCATTACTATTATTATTCTACCCAGCCAATGCCAGTGCCCAGGATGGTATGAAAGGGCAAGATTTCTTGTAAGAAGAAGCACACTGCTCTACCTCTTTAACATAAGTCATATTATAAATAGAAAGGCACTCTAGAGAATTCAGAATGTCTAAAAATCCCTGCAGTTATTTTTAGACAACGACTTTATAATAGCGTGCAAGTTGATTGTACGTGAGGCACTTAATAAACATTTGAAATAACATGAGTCCAGTTGTTATTAATGGGAATTTCTCAGTTACTACAACATATATTTTTAAAGTAATAGAGATAATCATTATATGAGGCCTTTGCCAAAGAGAGAACTGATCATTGTTGCTCTGTGGTCTGAATAAGCTAAGTGACATGACTTTCACATACTTTTAAGTTAGAAAAATTTTCAAATCAATACAAACCATCATTCTGGAACATGAATTCTTAACCTGGAGTCTATGAACTTAAAAAAAAACTAATAACAATTCAATATGATTGATTCCCCTTGTAATCCTATGTATTTTATTCATTAAAAAAAAATTTATTCTGACCATAGGTCCATCCCCTTCTCCAGACTGCCAAAGGAGTCCACAACACAACCTCTGCTACACTGGGAAGAGAATTTTATTTGGAATTGGGGATCTAGGTTCAAATTCTGTCTCTGCTACTTACTTGCTGTGTGACCTTGAGTGATCAACCCAGCTTCCTTGGGCCTGAGTTTCCTGATTTGTAAAAAGCAAGATAGAAATCTCCCTCCTTTTGCAAACCTGTGGTTCCATAAGGCCCTAAAATTGTAGTCTCCGGAATACTTTTTTTCTTATGAAAAAGTTTTTTTCTAATCAGACATATACTGATGATAGTTTGCAAACATTTTTATTTTACTTTTTTTAATGTGGCACACTTCCTTTGATATTAAATATTTAGATGATAAAGTGATTGAGCAGCAACATAAAATACCAAAGCCTAAATTTTAAATGCAATCATTTAATTTCCATGGCAACACAAGCAAAGCACTTAGCCTGTGTATCTCCTTTGTCATGAAAAAACTGAATCAAAAGCAGCTTTGACCAAAACAATTTCATTGGATTTTTAAAACACAAAACTCATTAGATATAAATATTTCCTAGGGATTCATGAAACTGACCAAATGATATGCCTTGCTGTTGCAGAGATTAGTCAGCTTCAACTGTTGGGACCTAGACATGAAAGTTTTAAGACTATCACAAAATCCTTATACTTTACCTCCAAGTAGAGTAATGAAGTTTTACCCCCAAACCAGAGTATATTCAGAATCTAAACTGTGGGTTGTGGGTAATGTGAATTATGTGTAAAAGTTATCTGATCACCTCTCTAATCTTGATTATCTAGTTTCCCTTTCAGTTCTTTCCGGGACACATTAATACTGAAATAGGAGAACTGCTATTCACTCTTTCAAGACACAAGAAACTAACTGTGTGACCTTGGGCAAGACACTTAACACCAATTGCCCTCTCTTCCCCCCCTCCAAAAAGCAAAAAATTAAATTTTAAAAAAGACAAAGGAGAAGCATCAATAATCTAGCCCACTTAAGATTGGGACAGGCATACCTCACTATTTATGTTCACTATAGGGAAAGGACCTGGGCCTGTCATTTTATCAGTATAGGGAACTACTAGATCTGTGATTTCAAAGAAATAGGGAGCTCCCAGATGAAGAAACTCCTATCACTGCAGGTTGGGAAACTGAAATTTAGTTTTAGACCGTTGTTAGAGTACTTACAGTGACTTAACCAGAGTCACACAATCCTTATTTTTTGTTTAAATGAATTTGAACATTGTTGGTGGGTGGGAAGCTCTGTTAGAAGAAAAGGGGCTAAAAGACTAGAAATATATCTCACAAGAAATCTCACATAGTGCAAAGAAATATTTTTCAAGTAAGAAAATTTGTTAAGATTGATTACTCTTGCCCTTAATTTCCAAATGTGATAGCCTTTTCACAGCCTTTATCTTTCTTGACCTCTGCACAGAATTTGCCACTGTTGCCCCCTCTCTGATTCCTGGGTGCAGAAAGAGTGTTAGCTATTCTTATGAGGCAGCTAAGCAGTGCAGCGGATGGAGCACAGGTTCAAGTCCGTCTTGAGACCCCTATTAGTTGTACGGCCCCATTGAGTCAAAAATACTGAAAACACAAATTCAGTCACTTAGAAAAAACCTCATGTACATGTCACAACATACAAAAAACCAAGTTTTTTGTTTTACATGGATACCTTAGAGACTCAACACTTTAATATATTTACATGTGAGTAATCCAGGTAAAAATCACAACAAATCAAAAGCATCTTGGATTTATTTTAAAGTATACATAAGTTTGCACACATAGGCTTAAATAATGTATTTGAAGAATGAGCAAGAATCTAAACAACGCGGTACATGTGAACCCAGGTTTTCCTGGCTTCAAGACCAGATTTATACCAATAGTTCCTTTCATGTTCATTATTCCGCAGTTAATATAGGGAAGTAATGTATTTTAGATTTTCATCAAAAATGGTTTTTTAAAATGTCAGTGCTTAGGATCCAGCATCTAAAGCTGAAACACCATCCAATCACTCCTCTTATTTTATAGATGAGGAAACAGATGCCCTTAAAATAGAAAATAAATGATGACCTTAAAATAGAAATTTAACCTCTGGTCAGTTTCCAACTCATTTGTAAAATAAGTTCATACCTGCCTTGCAGTGTTAAGTGACTTGCCTTAGATCATAGTGGGGATTTCAACCCAGGTCCCTTGACTAAAAACCTTGAACTGGTACGGTTGGGTTACTTAGAACAGAGGTGTCAAACACAAAGGCTTGGTCCAACAGTCCTAAGTGCTGCCCAGACCAGATTAAAATGTAACTGAAATATTTAACAAAATAAAGATATAATAAAATATAATGTTAATATATGATTTTTTTTAAGTCAACATACACCCCAAGGGATCCTTTTGCACAGTATAGTGGCCCCATTTCTATTGAGTTTGACACCACTGATCTAGAAAATCAAAGATCATCGAGGAATCTATTAACCTATTACTGACTAACTATCTATGTGAGCAGCCACAGTATCATGAATTAGAGAAAAGACAGAAAAAGGAAATTATCTCTATTCTTGAAGAACTTACTTTCTCAATAAGGAATGAAATGTTTTAGAAGCACCGTGATATATGTAGTGGAAAGTGCCCTAGGATAGAAATGAGAATGCCTAAATTCTATTCCTAGCTCCACTGTGTGACTAATATTAGAAGAAATATTTAAATTTTCCGAGCCTCAGTTCCCTCATTTATAAAATATGGCAAGGGGTGTCTGTTAACACCAAGATACCTAACCCAGTACCTACTACGCCCTTCACTATCACTGTCTTGTTGTTTGCTCATTTCAGTCTTGTCCAACTCTTCGTAACCCTATTTAGGGTTTTCTTGACGAAGGTACTGGAGTGGCATGCCATTTCCATCTCTAGCTCATTTTACAAATAAGGAAACTAAAACAGAGCTAAGTTACTTACCTAGGGTCACACAGCTATTAAGTGTGTAAGACCAAAATTAAACTCAGGAAGAGGAGTCTTAGGTACTCTATCCTCTGTACAAAGCACTGTGGTCTTGGGAAAATGAGACTGTACCTTCTAGTTGTCAAAAAACAGATTTGAAAGCATTCTGGCTCCAAAACTCTATGGACTTTGCATCTTTTCTGCCATGTATCACCAAAATAGTGTTGCCTATCAAGAGCCCAGGGATGGGGCCTATTACATGTAAAAACAGTAACTTACTCTCACCTACTTATTTCCATCCATAGGAGATAAGCAACAATGCTTCCACCTTCCATAATCATGTTTCAGCAATAGAATCCTGCTTGGAACTTTATCTAGGAGTAGAGAAGGCTTCAGACACTAGGCCTTATCAGAAGTGAAGTACACATTTCCCTTCCTGGAGTATCTTTAGACTATTCATCACCTGCTATCTTAATGAGACCCAGGAACTGTCAGGGAATGTGAGTTCAGTCAGGACCCTGAGGACTTAATCACTATCTATTGACCCAGATACCTGATCCAATAATAATCCCTCCCTTGAGGGTGGGAGAACCAGTCAAATAGTACATCCCCATCCTATGACTAGCATCTTCCCACTTCTTCTACACCCTGTGATTCAGAATTCAGTATGTGAAAACTTTTACCCTGTTTCCACACCCCTTCAAGGTGGCAGCTAGGTGGAGCAGTGGATAGAGCCATGTACTCAGGAAGACCTGAGTACAAATTTGATCTCAGCCAATTACTGGCTATCACTTAAGAGTCTGAGTAAGCCATTTCACTCCTCTCTGCCTCATAACCCCATCTGTAAAATAGGAATGACACCTACCTCCAAGGGTTGCTGTGAGGATTGAATGAGGTATTTTGTAAAGCACTTTACAAAGTCTAAATGCTATATACATGCTATATAAATGCTATTGCTGTTATTAAAGGAAATACCAAAGTCCCAAATGTGGTGTCAGTGGTAGGTTTACACACTATAGGGAGATATCTTCAAAAAATTCTTGATCTTCATGCTGGTCCAAACTTCTGACTACACTTTCTATAAAAATTCTAAGTATGATCCTATAATATTCAGGTCCTCAACAACGCCCATCTGGATTTTTCGTAGCCTTCTAATTGGTCTCCTTCCAGGCTCTCCTTTCTTTAATCTACTACAGAGCTCTCAAAATAATTTTCCTAAATCACAAAACATGTCATTATTTTTCTCAAGAATCTTCAGTGGCGGGGCGGCTAGGTTGCGCAGTGAGTAGAGCACCGGCCCTGGAGTCAGGAGGACGTGAGTTCAAATCCAGCCTCAGACACTTGACACACTAACTAGCCGTGTGACTTTGGGCAAGTCACTTAACCCCAACTGCCCTCCAAAAAAGAAAAAAAAAAAGGAATCTTCAGTGGCTCCCTATTGCCTGTAGAATAAAAATAAAAATTCCTCAGCTTGTCATTTAGAGTACACAGTCTGGCTCCAGTCTGCCATCACAGTCTTATTTAAGATTCCGCTTGAGGGGGAGGGGGCAGTCAAGATGGCGGCATAGAAGCAGGAGAACTCTTTGAGCTGCCCCCATAACCACCTCAAATACCTATAAAATATGACTAAAAATTTTTAGAGCTCCAGAACTCATAAAATGACAGAAACCAAAGCTCCGCTGAAGGTTGCCCGGCAGGTGGATGGGAAGGGTTCACTGCAGCACATTGGGAGCCAAGCCCAGCCTGGCCTGAAACCACAGCTGTAGCCCCAGGGCAGTCAGGACAGGCTGCGGCTGGAGCACTCAAGAGTAGATCACCAGCAGCTGTGGCAGTTTCCAGAATTATCAACACATAAGAGCCAAGGACAAAGTGAAAGGTCAGTGAAACTAGTCTAAATTTGGGGGAAAGAAGAGGGTCCGGCCATCTGCCCCCAGGGCAAGAAAGCAGTGGAAGCGGTGGCCCTGCAGCCACCTCCACGTGGCTTCTTCAGAGCTCTGGCCCTGCAGATTTCAGGGGGGGGCAAAGCAATCATTCAGAGGCTAAGTTCTTTTGCCTTAACCTTCCTGGATCAGGATTGTGATCTTGGGTGATGGTCCTGAGGTGCGTGACCAGTGAGCCAAAGCTGGAGGGGGCTGCACAGACTGCAGCCTCCTAATAGTTTCAGCAGCTGCAAAAACCCCAGTGGTTTAGGACAAAGCTCTCCCTTCTGAAAGCAGAATTCTACTGAGCCCAAAAGTCAAGTAATTGACTGGCAACATGAGCAGGCAATGGAAGCAAAGCAAGCACAGCCATCCAACTTTAGATTCCTTTTTTGAGGACAAAAAGGATCAAAGCATGGAACAGGAAGAAGACAACACAGAACTCCTGCACCAAAAGCTTCCAAGAAAAATGTAAACTGGTTATAAGCCATAGAGGATTTTCAAAACCAAATAAGTGGAGAAAAAATTGGGAAGAGAAATGAAAATGATGCAAGAAAATCATGAAAAGAGAGTAACCTGACTGAAGAAAATAACACCTTAAAAAAAACTAGATTAACTCAAATGGCAAAAGAGGCCCAAAAAGCCAATGAGGAGAAGAATGCCTTCAAAAGTCAAATTTGCCAGATGGAAAAAAAAATCTCAAAAGCTTTCTGAAGAGAATTATACCTTCAGAATTAGAGTGGAGCAAATGGAAGCAAATGACTTTATGAGAAATCAATATAGTATTAAGCAGATCCAAACAAACGAAAAAATAGAAGGCAATGTGAAATATGTCATTGGGAAAAAAAACACTGACCTGGAAAATAGATACAGGAGAGACAATTTAAAAAATTACTGGACTACCTAAAAGCCATGATCAAAAAAATAACATAGAAAGCATCCTTCAAGAAATTCTCAAGGAAAATTGCCCAATTATTTTAGAACCAGAGGGCAAAATAAAACCTGAAAGAATTCACTGATCACCTCTTGAAAAAGATCCCAAAAAGAAAACTCCTAGGAATGTTATAGCCAGGTTCCAGAGTTCCCAGCTCAAGGAGAAAATATTACAAGCTGCCAAGAAGAAACAATTTGAATACTGTGTAAACACAATCAGGATAACCCAGGATCTAGCAGCTTCTACATTAAGAGATCTAAGGGCCTAAAATATTATATCCAGAGATCAAGGGAGCTAGGATTAAAACCAAGAATCAACTACCCAGCAAAATTGAGTATGTTTCAGGGGGAAATATGGTCATTCAATGAAGTGGAGAAATTTCAAGCATTCTTAGGAAAAAACCAGAACTAAATAGGAAATTTGACATTCAAATACAAGAAGTATGAGAAGGTAACCATGAAAAAGAATTCATAAGAAACTTATCAAAGCTGGACTATTTACATGCCAACATGGAAAAATGATAATTGTAACTTACGAAACTTTTCTTAGTATGAAGATAGGTGAAGGGAATATAAAGGTATGTATGTATGTATACATACATACATACACATGTCTATATAGGAGGGTATATATGCA
>JAQQSW010019763.1:0-10986 GCA_028646575.1 Pseudocheirus occidentalis
AGACCCCTCTCCAGCTTTGGCTTGCTGAAAGTGCTCCCCAGGACCACCACCCAAGACCATGATCCAGATCCAGGTCGCTCAAGGCAAAAGTACTTGGCCCTGATCAATGGACTCAGCCCCCCTGCCGGATCCGCAGGCCAGGGGCTCTGAAGCAGTTCCTGCCCTTCCCCCACTGCTTCCTTGCCCTGGGGGTAGATTGTGCAAACTGCTTTTCCTCCCCCAAATTTAGCTTGAAAGCTTCACTCACTTTCACTGACCTCTAATCCTGGCTCAGTAGATGTGAAGATTGCTCCATGTGATTTAGATCTTCTCCGAAGTAGACTCACTCTGTGGCTTGGGAGGCTAGGCTCCTCCTGGCCACCCTGGAGCCTGGCTGCATCGTGGTTTCAGGGCTGGGCTGGTCTCGGCTCCAGACCTGCAGGCCTGCAGGATGAGCTCCTCCTGCCAAGCTGCCTTTCCCTAACCCTATTTTTCACACCTTGGTAGATGTGCAATTGCTGGAGGCTTTAGATCTTCTGTTTTGTAGACTGGCTGCAGCATGGTTCAGCTCGGCTCCTCCTGACTGCCCTGGGCCCTGGCCACATTTTCATTTCAGGCTGCCGCAATGATCCCCTGCTGCCGAGCTGCCTTCCGCGAGAGATGTGTTTTCTGTATTTTTGTGAGTTTGAGAATCCTAGACTTTTTCCAGAGTCATATTTTATGTGTGTTTATAGTGGCTGTGTGGCGCTGCGGGACCTTGCTGCTTCTATGCTGCCATCTTGGCTCCGTCCCTGGAAGTCGACACTAATGCCCTATTGGTGGAGCTATGAACAAATTCAACCATTCTGGAGAGAAATTTGGAACTATGCCCAAAGGACTACTAGATCTGTATCCCAAAGAGTAAAAAAAAAGCGGGGAAGGGAAGGAGAAAAAGGACCTATTTATACAAAAATGTTAATAGCAGCTCTTTTTTTGTGGTGGCAAAGAATTGGAAATTGAGGGGATATTCACCAATTGGGGAATGGTTGAACAAGTTATAACATATGATTGTAATGGAATACTATTACACTGTGAGAAATGATGAACAGGCTGATTTCAGAAAAACCTGGAAAGAATTTCACAAAGTGATACAAAGTGAAGTGAGCCGAAATTGGAGAACATTGTATACAGTAAAAGCAATGTTGTTATGATGATCAACTGTGAATGACTTAACTGTTCTCAGCAACATAATGATCCAAGACACTTCCAAAAGATGATGAAAAATGCTATCCTCATCCAGAGAAAGAACTGATAGTCTGAATGCAAACTGAAACATCCTATTTTTCACTTTATTTTTTTCCATATATTTTTTTCTTTTTGTCTGTGTCTTCTTTCATAGCATAACTAACATGGAAATATGTTTTACATGATTGCATATATATAATATTTATTTAATTGCTCACTGTTTTGAGAGGATTTTAGGGAGGGAGGGAGAAAATTTGGAAATCAAAATTTTAAGAAAATGAATGTTAAAAATTATATTTACATGTAAATGGGAAAAATAAAATATGAATTTTTAAAAGTCATTTATACCTTTTTTGCCTCTAATTCCCTGCATTCCACTCACTTCTCAGCCCATTGCATTATCAATTTTGAGTCTATCACTTCATTGATACTGATTTCTCCAAGGTTACCAATCATTAATAAATTCCTAAATCTGATCATCTTTTCTCAGGCCCTACTTTACCTCGCTATAGCTTTTGGCCTTGTTAACTATTCCTACTGCAGAATACTACAGAATACTCTTTCTTCCACTTGAGATATCTCTCTCCTGGTTCTTCATCAACCTGTCTGACTGCTCTTTTTCAATATTTGTTCAGCATTATCATCAATTTATAACCCCTTCCTTAACAAAACCTAAGATTCTGTTTTGGGCCCCCTCTCTCTTTTTTATTACACTTTCTTTCCTACTCTATCCCCTCTAAGATTACCTTCTGGTTACTTGGTATTTATCTTGAAATACATATGTATATGTATGTATATATGTATATGTATATATACATACACACATACAGATATTCATATATACATACATGTGTGCACGTGTATGTATCTGTGTGTGTGTGTGTGTGTGTGTGTGTGTGTGTATTGTGGACGCCTTCATTAAAGTATAACCTCTAGAGGGCAGATACTTCCTTTTTCTTCTTTTTTTTTTTTTAATACTTTTTCACTTTATACCCAAGGCTTAGCACAGTATCTGACACATAACAAGCACTTTAAAATGCTTGTTGATTGACTAATTATTTAAGTTTGGAAGGGCTTGTGCTTAGAGATAATGAAGCAATACCTTACTAGTCTGAGGGATCCATTCCTAGAATCCAAATCAAGAATAGTTGCCTGATCAGTAAGCTGTAAAAAGAGAATGAAAAGGCTTCACCTATCCTTTCCCTCCTCCTCTCCTTTAAACATGTCTCTTGGGACTCAGCAGCTGTCCCTTGGAATTTTAGCAAGTTGTAGTTGCAGTGGCAGCTATGTATCCATTGCTATGTATGATGTGTTTGCTACGGGAGGCTGAAACAGAACCTCAAGTTCAGGCTGGCTGCATCAAGAGGACTGAACAGCAATCCTGAGAGACAACTGTTTCCTTCTTGACAGTTACCTTGCAAGTCCAAAAGCTTCTTAGTAAGTTCCTACTGCTTACCATCAACAACATCACCTTCTGGAGGTATCCAAGAAAAATCTGAAGCTGAAAGGATTGTGAAAACCCAAGCATACCCTGACTGACTAGATCCGGGCTTGGTATTACTTGTGTTTCTACTTCTATGAACAATAGAGATCCAAGGTGAATAGAAAATATCTTTGTAGTCCCAAGTTACCTTTACCTCCCAAGAAAGTACAATAATGGTGATATGTTATTGCTTTAGGTTGTATTTGTTCATGAATGCTTATGATTCTTTCTTGCTTTAAGCATTTTTGTAGTAGAGAAAAATAGCTATCCTATAACTGATACCTATTAGATACATATATACCTTTTCTAAATGTTTCTATGAATTTCTTTTTGAAAAGATCCTATTTATAAGCAATAGCTAATCTTTTTCAGAGATTCTCCCTAGTACTCAGGTGGAGGCAATATGCCAGAGAGTGGGACTCCCCTCTGTTAGGGGTTAGGCTACCCCAGGATTGAACCCAGTTCTCTTGGGCTTCTTGTGGGAAAGAGTGCCTTCTGGAACAGAAGTGACACGAGAATATGTTCACAAATATGTATTTACTTTGCTTCCAAAAATCTCATGTTTTTAAAGATTGAAGTAAACAAGACTCAAGCTGCACCTTTAGGAAGATGCATTAAAGTGAAATCTTTCCACTAGAAATCTGATAATCTGAATATTGATGATACACAAAGGGGACTTTCTGTAATGTCTACTTTAGGCCAAAGATGGCAAAATGCTTGAATCCTGGGTAGCAAAATATTAGAATACAGAGTATTTTCTAAATAAGAATTTAGGAAAATTTCAACAATCCCTAGAGTTTGCATTTTGAAGCAGATAAAATATGCCACATTTCTCATTGTATCAGCAGAATGTATTTTAAAAACTCACTCAGATTTCCAGAAGCCAAGATGGCAGAATAAACAGGAAATCACCTGAACTCTCCCATATACACCTCCAAAACATTACATAATAAGCACCCCAAAACGAATTCTGGAATGGAAGGACAGCAAAAAGAGAGGGTGGAACAATCCCCTAGCCGAAGAAACGAAGGGAGAAAAATTTGTCACTCAAAATTCTGTAAAAATGAATGCTAAAAATTGTTTTTACATACAATTGAGAAAAATACTATTTTTTTTAAAAAGTTCACTCATCATTGTCAAAGAATATCATAAATGCAAAAGGGTTCTCATACCTATGCAACAAAAGTCCATTTGATCCAAAATGTACTTGAAATGATACCAAGAAAGGCTTTTCTCTATGTCTTGGTCATACATGCTCGCTCCGGTGTGTGAATTTGTGAGAATATGCCCCAGGTTTGTGGGGGAAATGCTTTGTTGCTATTTTAAAAAAAAAAACAACTGCTATTTCATTAAATTAATTTGCTTCAGGGGTAAAGAGATAACCCACATTCCCGAAGGAAAAGAAAAGCATAGTAGAGAATAAATAATTTCTGAAGTACAAAATAAACATTTTCATTTCTAAACCACTTAAACTCGTAAGAAAATAAATGAAAACATCTCTACCTTTTTTCCCCAACAAGGAAAGGACCAAACAGCAGAAGAAAGTTTCCTTAGAAAAAGTTGAAAGTCAGTCAGTCAATGGCTAAAGCTTCTTTAAAATGCTCTGGCTGGTGCGTTAGAATGTCTGGAAGCCAGTAAAATGAATTACTATTCAGTTACTAGCACGGTTCTTTGATCCTCGGGGGAGGGTTGTAGCTGAAGAAGCCAGTTAGCTGTTTGGACAATGTGGTGTGACTACAGGTGCCACTTGAAAATACTACCTCAAAACAAGCAGCTCCACCCTTGTGGCCTTATTTCAGATTAGTGTCTTGAAAAGTCAGTTAGACAATTGATTGAACCAGCAGCTTGAATTTGCCTTCTCTAACAAAATAACTCTGGGTGTGGAGAGATTAGTGGGAGGGGAAGGAAGGCAGGGAGGAGGAGCTCTCTCACTGACCTAACTTCTGAAAACCTCTTAGCTGCACCACACTTCCTGGACCCAGGGTTCTAGACAGTTATGACTTATATTAGCACCAATCAAGCCCAGACTTCAGGAGTGCAATCATCTTTATTTTATTACAAATAGTGAAAATAATAGAAGTTGAATATTTTTGTGGAATCCTAGGAAATAGGGCTGGTAGGGTTCTCTGAATTCACCTAAGACAAAGGAAAATCTAAAGAGAGCCCTGATAGAGACAGGAATAGAGAAGGCTCCCCAGAGAAGGTGACACCTGAGCGAAACCCTAAAAGACCAGAATTCTGAGAGGTAACAATGAAAAGATAGCGTAACCAAAGATAAGGAACAGTTTGTCCCAATTCATGGAGGTAAGAGATGGGGTATAGAATTTGGGAAATGCATAAATGTCCAGTTTAACAAGGATGTTGAGTCTGTGAAAATGATAATAATAGTAATAACAGTTAAATGCCAAAAATACTACTTGTCCCTAAAAAAAAAGTTGAGCTTGAGTAGGGGTATAATATAAAACAGTGTTAGTAGTCAGATTGCGGGAATCTTAAATGCCAAGCTAAGGAGCTCATATTTTATCCTGAAGAAATTGGGAACCATTGAAGATTTTTGAGTGGAGGGATGTCAGACCTGTCATTTAGGAAGATTATTCTAGCAGCTTTGTGAAAGATGTATTGGAACATGGAGGACCTAGCAACAATAGACCAGTTAGGTAAGTTATTACAGTAATCCAGGAGTGAGGGAGGCTGAGGAGAACCAGAGCAAAGGTCATGGTTTTATTAATGTAGAGAATGGGACTGAAACTACCAAGTAAAACTACCAAGATTAGGCAAATAATTGCTTTTGGGTTGGGAAGAGGGAGGAGTCAGCAATGATTCAACAAAACCTGGCACACAAGAGTATGGTGATGCCCTCAAGAGGAATACAAGAGGCTTTGGAGGAGCGTCTGACTAGCTGGGCAGATGACAAATTCTTCTTCAGACCTGGTAAATTTGAGATGATGACAGGCCATCCAGGAAAAGGGTATCTAGCAGGCAGTGATGAATTTATTACTAAGAGAGGAAGAGAGAGAGAGAGAGAGAGAGAGAGAGAGAGAGAGAGAGAGAGAGAGAGAGAGAGAGAGAGAGAGAGGTGGAAAGACAGAGAGAGACAGAGGTAGAAAGAGGCAGAGACAGAGATAAAAAGACAGAGGCAGAAACAGGGAAAGAGACAGAGACAGAGGTGACAAAATATGGCTGACCATCCAGCAGGGTTGACTGAAGAGTAATAGGAGAGGTGGAAGAAGAAACAGGATATAGCAGTTCTGTGAAACTGAGAGGAAAATGTGTTCCCTCAAAAAGTGTTCTCCTGAGAAACCAAAGAGAAAGGGAAGTGGGAAAAATAATGTTTTTCTTTTCATTTTCAAACATTTTCAAACAACGTATCATACTCCCTTTTCCAAGGCAGACATTCTCTATTTCATCAATCCTTGGATTCACAGGTCAGATGGTAACAAAAAGAAGCGCTTGCCCCCCACGCTTTCCTCCCTTCTCTCCTTTTCTTCCTTCTTCCCCCTGCCCCTTCCTCCTCTGCCCTTCCTCCCCTGACTTTCTCACAGTGCTGGGAGCCCTCCCCTGCTCACTCAAGACCTCCATCTGGTCAGAAACCTGCTGGTGGCATGAAATGCACTTCGTGGAGAGAGGTACACTCATGGAGAGCTTTCTGGAGCCAAAAATTTCTGATAAAGATCACTCCACATGTTTGCACTTGTTTGGTCTCAGGGTCCTTCATGTCCCTTGTCTGTGTCTTGTGTCTGTTTAGTGTTGTAAAGAACATTTTGTAGAGGAAAAGAATGAAAAGTTTTTGCCCTCTTGGGAGAAGAAAACAGAAGTTGATCCAGCACTTTCATGTTGAAAAGCACTTTAGAGTCACCAATAAATTAACAAACTGAAGTGGCTTGAGTACAAAGAGATGTACTTTCCTCAATGAGCTATATGTGTTTTATGGTGGATAGAAAGCTGGCCTTGGAGGGGAAACCTGGGTACAAATTTCACCTCTAACACATGTGTAACCCTATACAAGTCACTTAACCCCTTCTAGGCAACTCCCAAAGACAGAGGTTCTTCATTTTTTGTGTGTGTTATGGACCCCTTTGGCAAACCACAGGCTTCTGGTGCCAAGATGGCAAAGTGAGAAAGAAACTCCCTAGAGCCTTCCCAAATTCCCCTCCAAACAACTTTGAAAAATGCCTCAGAACCAGTTTAGAAGTGGGGAAAGCAACATAATAGCTCAGCAGGAAAGGTCTGTCTCACTAGGATGAGAAGGAAGCACAGTTAGCAAGCAGTGGCAGGAGTTACACCCCGGGGGGACTGAAGCAAGGCTCTAAGCCCTAGAGCAAACCACCAGTGGGACCCTACTCCATGCAAGCCAGCAGCACTGAGGCATGCCAGCAGTGTAGTGAGGGACCCCCACCCCCCACCAGTGTAAACTGGCAGTGAGATTCTACCCTCAAGATAACCCATCAGGGAGGCCCTGTCTGTCCCCAGTATAAGCCATTAGGGACTCATTCCCTCACATCCCCAGTGCAGGCCAGTAGTAGCTAGGCCCTGAGGCCCTGTAAAAGCCAGTCACAAAGTCGCAAGCCTTGGCACAAGAAACTTGGGACAGTGCAGGAAGGGTGCTTGAGACATATAATCGCAAGAAAGCTCATTGCATCCATTTTCAGATCTAACTGAGTTTCTGGGCCTTAGTTAAGGGTCTCTAAACAACAGGTTGTGGCAGCTAAATGTCACAGTGCCACATTAGAGTGCCAAGGCTGGAGTCAGGAAGAATCCTCTTTGTGAGTTAAAGTCTAATCTCAGACCCTTACTAGCTGTGTGACCCTGGGAAAGTCACTTACCCCTTTTTGCCTCTGTTTCCTCACCTGTAAAATGAGCTGGAGAAGAAAATGGCAAGCTACTCCAATATCTTCACCAAGAAAACCCCAAATGGGGCCAAAAGAGTCAGACATGATTGAAATGACTGACCAACAACAACAAGCGGCTGGTAAGGTGGTCCAGCTTCCCAGCCACATAGGACTAGGTTCAAACAATGTCCTCTCACAGTTCTCATGACTGAATAGTTTCCTCACAAAACAGAAACTGGACTAGACCTATAATTGAATAGAGAGGAAACTGAGCTTGCTCCAGAATTGAGTTGAAAGATGGAGTCAGTGTAGTTCACCCAATTCCCAAAACCACTTACTGTTTCAATTCCCTCATATGGATGGATTAGTTGCCCATTTTCTGTACGAGTCTGACACCATCTGTCTCCTATCTTCTCAAGAGAAGAGTCTGGAAATACTTCACTGTGAAAAAATAAATGGAATCCTAATAAACCTGCCCCCAACCCCAAAATTCTAACTTCCTTATGGGTCACACTGAACGGTAGGCATGTCCTGATTTAACCACACAGTCTGATTTTAACTACATCACAAGCCCCCAAACTCAACCATAGACCTTGCTGAACAGCATGCCCACTGCCCCAGTGAGCCACTGCCCCCAGACCCAATTCACCATATTTGAATAGGGGTGATCTTGTACTCAACCACAATTGCATCATACATTTAGCCAAAGGCAGGGCCACAATACCTAATTATCCATCTTGACCAGATAGTACCACAGTAACTAGTCAATCAGAAAGTAGCACTACCAGGATTTTTGACCACTGAACCACAGAAGGGACCCCTCCCCTATTACCTAATCCCTTAATGAACCCCTCCTGCCTTTTTAATATTCATAATTTCTGTTTTATAATCAGCATCATCACACTATAAATTTGCCTGTTGTCTTACTAAGTTTCTGTAAGTTCCTCTTGGAGGAACTTTCATGAGAGATGTCAGCCTCAATCAGTGCCTATGCTTGGATTAGATGTGGTCTGACTCTGAATTTTTTGAGATAGTTCTGCTACAACACACCGTGGAACCACAACAGTCCTGACTTTCTTCTTCTCCCAGCTTTATACTTGAAATCATCTCAGTCTCATCCCTGAATCTCTCCTTTTATGCAACTGTCTCAGAGGAAAAGTTATTCCTCCTCCCTATAAAATGCCAAACCTTCTCTTGTTTCCTTGATTCCATTCCCACTCATCTCCACTAGAATTTTGGTTCTTTTCTTATCCTGTCTCCCTCCCTAATTTTTAATCTTTCCTTATCCAATGTCTTTTTCTCAAAAGCTTAAAAAAAACCACCGAGATCCTGCCTGTATTCACGTAGTGAAGGGGTGTCATTTGATCTGGGGATCCCTGATCAACTAAATTCCCCAAACCCATAGGAAGATTTTATATAACATAAGGGGTGGGTAACAGAGACAAAGGCTCTTAAGACTTTTTTTTACTCTGTGGACTTGGATCTTTTAAGAGGATAAAACTGGGAGTGACCCACCATAGACTGTAATAGAAGTATAAAAGGAATAATTGATGAGTAATGTTCCTCAACCAAAGTTCATGGAATTATGAAATAGCTAGCCATTGGCTAAATGAAGTATCAGTCTTGCACAACCTTTCACAATTTCATAAAAATTGAGCAAGCTACCTCTGAAATCTGGAGAAGGAAAACTAATAGCTAAGAAAGTTATCTGGGAAAAGGAACCGCGGTGAAGGAAGAATCTAGTTTTTGAGAAGGAATTACTATTTGCCTTTTCCCTTTCATTTCTTCCAGAGAACAGCAGTGGGTAATACGGAATTTCTTTCTCCTCCCACCTTCCCAATGAATAATGTCCTCTTATGGCAAAGCAACTTACCAGGGACCCAAGTAGAATGACCTGATCATCAAAAATACTATACAACCCCCCCCAAAAAAAAAGCAAAGAAGAAATTTTTAGGGTGGCTAAGTGGCACAGTGAGTAGAGCACTGGCTTTGGAGTCAGGAGGACCTAAGTGTCCTCCTTCAGATACTTAACATAAAACTAGCTGTATGACTTTGGGCAAGTCACTTAACCCCAATTTCCCTGCCCCACCCAAAAAGCAAAAAAAAATGCTATTCCCAGGAGGAGAATCATGAGGATATCAAGAGAAAAGACATGAAAACCTTAAAACACCAAAAAAGTGATTTACCTTGGTGTTTTCCCTTTGTGTGTATATCTATAGTTGTGCACTTCATGTGTATACACCCATTCTTCCCACTGACTCTGTGGATATTTTTGGAAGAGTGTGCCTCAGGTTTATGGGGGAAATAGGTTGTTCCTGCTGTTCCTATTGTGCCATTTTGATAGATCTGTTGTTTTGACCTACTTGTATCAAATGCATAACTATTAAAAGGTGATTGCACTGGTGGAGGCTCAAGATACATAGTTTGAGAAGTTCAGACCCATACTGTACCTTTAATCCAGGGTAGTTGCACCCCAGAGGACTCAACTTTTGAGTTCAAGGTAGGGAGTATTACACTTAACCTTTCATCAAGTTGTTATCTTTTCTTTCACAGTTAAACCACTAGAGAAACGTGTCTATAATTGTTGCCTTCATTTTCCAACTTCACATTCACATCCTATTTCCTTTCTATTTGATCTTTAACCTCATCCCTCTGAAACTACTCTCAGAAATTACCAATGATCTGTTCATTTTTAAATCCAATAGCCTCCTATTAGTCTTCTTTGACCTCTCTGTTACCCACCCCTTCCTTCTAGACACAGTCTCCTTCCTGAACATTACTTTTGTGACATTTCTATCCTCACTCTCTTCTTATCTGTCAGATTATTTCTTCTTATCTTCCTATTCTCCTTTCCTGGATCATTATCCATGGCTTTATTCTGGGCCCCCACATATCTAGGTGTGTATGTGAAGAAGTACCCAAAGAGGATCAGGGCTGCCTGAGACCCCAAAATACCAACATGCCGGGTCCTCCAGAAAGAATTCCACTCAAGTCTTCTCAGCCAAGGAAAAAGTAAAGTTTACTGGAAGTTCAAGTTCACCATATGGGGTAGACTCTTAAGGAGCCAGTATATGCTAGGGCATTCTGTGGTGCTCTCACACAGAGCAAGTCTGTGCTAAGCTATGCTATGGCGCTGTCACAGAGCAAGTCTCTGCTAAGCCATTTCATGGTGCTCTCACCCAGATAGAAGGAAGATGGGGTCTTATACACAGAGGAATCTAGGGGTGGTTCAGAGGAGGAGCCTGGGGAGGGTCTTCAGGAGGAGCCAATGAGGTCAGACTCCAGTAACAAGTCTGAGGAGGACTTCAGGTGGAATTAATGAGGTCACTGCAAGGGTGATTTAATTTTTTTGATAAGCAAGGGGTTTCCCAGAGCATGTACCTCAAAGATTCAAGGAGAGATCAAGGGGGGGTGGGGTCCCAGAGCCTACACTGCATATATATATATATATATATATATATATATATATAT
>JAQQSW010019764.1:0-10985 GCA_028646575.1 Pseudocheirus occidentalis
CTTTTTCCTCTCTCCCTCTCTTCCATGAATCCAACTCTGGGCACTGCTCACTTGTTATGTTTTTAACCATGGAGATTTCAGCTGAAAAACTGTTGGCGCCAGTCTGTAAACATCCCCAGATCCCGCTCTGTCAGCGTTTCTTGCCAAAAGCAGCTCATACTTCCAACAGCTTTCTTTGCAGTTGGCTTGCACAAGCTGCTGGGACTGGACTGGCACCCACCATGCTTCCCTGGGAGCCCTGGGAGTTAGCTGTAGCCAAGAATGGAGACACAGGGACTAGCCCTCCAAGAAGCCACCATAGCCTGGGAGTGTGCAGGACCCTGACTGACTGGAGCAAAGAATAACTCCAGAGAAGACTGAGGCAGGAAGACCCACTGCACATTGATAAGAGCCAATCAACCAACACCTACCTCTCATCTGCTTCCTGTTGTGTCCTGCATGTCCTAACAAGTATCAAACATACCCTTGAATGTTATAATCTGAGAATGTTAGTTACACCTTACACTTATAGACTCTCAGGGTGATTAGTGCTCATCCAGTCAACTTCCAACCCATGCAGAAATCCCGTCTAAATGAACCATTCAAAGTGGTCAGCTAGCTTCTGCTTAAATGCTTGTAGTAATACGCAGCTCACTCTCTCACAAGGCAGCTCATTCCGTTGTTCAACTCAATACAATAAATGTTTATTGAACATTGCTGTTGAAAACTATGTTAGTCACGCTGGAGCTTACAGTCTAATAAGGTAATAACTCATATTGACATAGGATTTTACAGTTTATGAAACAGTTTTCTTACCACAATCTATGAGGCAGTCAGCATAAGCATTATTATCTCCATTTTATTATTTGGATACTGAATCTCAGAGAGAAGTGACTTTTACAAGGTCACACAGCTAGTCAGAAAAAGAACCAGGACTGAAAACCCGATCTTTTGACTGTAAATCTAGCACTCTTCTGGACAGCTCGCATTATTAAATTATTTCTTTGGAGGAATTTGTGGTCATAGCACCCACATCCCCAGTGAGAAAATTCTGGTATAACCCCTTTCCTCTTAGCACAAATTAGCCAGTTATCACTTTGGTATGTTGGATGGCCAAGCCATCTTACCCCTCTTTTTCAAAGTTTCCTCATCTGTGAAAGGAGGCCAGTTATCCTCATGGTCTCTGAGGTACTTTCCAGCTACAACATGCTATGTGTCTGAAGTCTGGATTATAGTCTAGGTTTTCCAAATAACTTCTGTATGACTCTGGTCAGGTCATTTCCTCTCTCAAGGCCTTAGTGTCTTCAACTGTGGTATGGGGATAATGATTTCTGCCCTAGCTATTCATAAGATTTTTGTAGAGATGAAATGAGAGAATAAATAGGAAAGAACTTTGAGAAATGTGAGTTAAGGAACTCCACGTGTACAAAGGATTACAATGATTTCATTCTTGGTGCTGCCCTAGGACCTAAAATCGATATTTGCTCTGAACTAATTCATTTGCTCCCTGCAGTACAATAGATCCAACAGTAGATTGTTCTTGAGACATATTCCTTCAGCCTGACCCAGAGAAACCTGGTGGCCGTCATCTCTCCATAAAACATCTCCCAGACTAGATACTGTTGTTGCTGCAAGCCCAACTCCAAGGTGAAAAACTGGAGCTTGTGACACATAATGGTTTGGTAGTTTTTTGCCTGCTGATGAATGGATAGTGGTGTTTATTAGCTTTACCCCCTATGTTTTTCATGTTGCTGTTGGATAAACCTTATTTAGTATACTTATAAAGCGGGTTGACCAAGGAGTCCCTGATCAACTTGGTGAATTCCCGAATAAGCTAGCACTTTCCCAGAAGCTAAAGACTCTTTTTACTCACGAGAAACTCTCCATACTGATTTTATGTTAAAGAAAATGACTTTTGGGGACTCCCTCTAGACTCTGGGCTAACACAGACTGGGTCTGATCTTTGGGGCTGATCCTCCCCAAGTAATGTATGCCTTTTATCTCATTGTCTTCACTGAAATTACTTAAGAAAATCTCTAAAACAAAAATTGGCCATAGCTCATGTCTGTTTACCCAAATATGAGTAAAAGGACTCCAGCTTCTATTAAAAACAACAACAACAAACAAAACCTCAAAGTAGCAAATGCATGTTGGGTATGGGACAGTCTTTATTTCACCCCATCAAAAAAAATGTAAAACATGCAAAGGATTCGCTGGAGCCTATAATCAGATATGGAACCATATAAGGCATTCAAATGACCCATTACTTCCCTTTGGAAGGAACTGAACCTGTGGTTGCTATCAGAGAAATTCTTTGACATTCTAGTGAGTCCCTCTTTCCCACAGAGTACTACACAAGTTTCTCCAAGACTCACTGTCATCCTGAGACTTAGATTTCTTCCAAAAGGCAAACAGATTTTAAGGACTCCTAGGTAAGTAATCCCTTTCCTCTTAGATTTATATTGTTTGAGTAACTCATGGGAATATCAAGAAGTTGTCGTTCAGTTGTTTCAGTCATATCCAACTCTTCATGATCCCAACTGAGTTTTCCTTAGCAAAGATACTGGAGTGTTTTGCCATTTCCTTCTCCAGCTCATTTTACCATAAGGAAACTGGGGCAAACAGGGTTAAGTGACTTGTCCAGGGCCATGCAGCTAGTAAGTGTCAGAGGCTAAATTTGATCTCATGAATAGAGGTCTTTCTAATTCCAAGCCTAGGGTTCTATCCATGTAACACTCAGCCACAATATCAAGAAGTGAAGAAAAAAAGGGGTGATGCACCCACCTCTATGATATGGTTTCAGTCTTTCAGCTCCACGGGCCACATTAGTGATTCTCTTCCTTGTCCATGAGATTAAGATCTTCTTGAGGGCAGGAATTGTCTTTTGCCTCTTTTTATATCCCTGGTGCTTAGTACAGTGCTTGACACATAGTAGGCACTTAATAACAGTTTATAATTTGATTGATCCAAGAGGAAATCTTCTCTGATGAATTTCTATTGTCTCTAAGATAATCTAGGAATGAGTCCTTTTAGCTTTCAAAGCCATATGCAACTTGGTCTCAGCCTATCTTTCTAGCCTCATTGGACTTTACTGCCCATCTCTCTGTGATCCAGTCAAACTGGCTTTGTCTTCATTCCTCCACTGTGTGAGGAACAACATCTCCCAATTCTGTTCCTTTGCAATGACTCTCACAATCTCTCAGGCCTGGAGTGCAATCCCTTCTTACCTCAGGGAGTCCCTCTCTTCCTTTAAGATGCAGTTTAGACACTACCTTTTCTGATTCCACTCCCCTTCCTCCCATTGCCCCACAACTACCTTGTGTTTTACTACTTTGTGTATATTTCTATTTATTCCCTTTATACTTATGCTGTGTATATTTTTATATTGTTGTCTCCTATATGCTAATGGAACCTTAATGTGAATAGGGATTGTTTCATTCTTTGTACTTGTATCCCCAGTGCCTAGCAGAGTGCCTGGAACACAGTAGGCACTTAATAAATACTTGCTAATTCTTTGATTGATTTATCTTTTCCCTTCTCAAAGGTCAATGCTTTTGACTGTGGTAAATGTCAATCTTGGGGACTAAAACTTAGGGCTCAAAATCCTGATTTGAAAGTCAAGAGACGTACCAAACTTTCACTGCTCTGGAATTTTGGGGTTCATTGTCTACAAACTACCCTCTCAGGCCACTTGCCAGCACGTATCTATGTCTGCAAGTTGCTTCCGCTGTACGCTGACATCAAATTCTCCTGGTAGAAATAGAATTTGCATGGATAGAGGGTCTCCACTCTGGCCCCACCCATACCCAAACTGCACTGAGTACAGATCCACTGGGTTGGACATTAGTTTGTCTTCTCAAATTCCAATGCAAAGCAAGAATATGAATGGTTCTGTCAAATCATTTTTATCGTCCATGAGGGTTTGGTTTCTCTGATAAAAGTCCATCCTCCTGAGTCTCAAACAGCTAATCATCTTGGAGATAGCCCTAAGCCAGTGGTTCTCAACCTGTGGGTCACAACCCCTTTTGGGGGTCAAATGACCCTTTCACAGGGGTCACCTAAGATCGGAAAATACATATTTCCGATGGTCTTAGGAACAGAGACACCACTCCTCTATCCGTCTCCAAGTGAGTCCGCCCACATGCAAATACACCCACATATGAGTATTAAAGGGTTGCAGCATTAGGAAGGTTGAGAACCACTGCCCTAAGCCCTGAAATTTAATATATTTTTTATTTATTTACTTTTATTTTACAACATTCAGTCCCACAATCCCTTGAGTTCCAAATCTTCTTCCCCTTGCTTTCCTGCCCCTTCCACCCCCTCCTTGGTGGCATTCAATCAGATATAGGTACAAATACCTTCACATTAAACAGTAGTCAAGTTATAAAGAAGGATTATAACCAATGGAGTGAATGATGAGAAAGAAGGAACGAAGCAAAACAAAACACAAAAGAGAGAGAGAGCAAGTAGTTTGCTTCAATCTGCATTCAGACTCTGCAGTTCTTTTCTCTGGATGTGGATGGCCCTCTCCACCATGAGTCTTTTGGAGTTGTCCTATAACTTTGCATTGCTGAGAGGAGTCCAGTCTATCAAAGCTAGCTGTCACAGATACGATGTCTCTGTAATTGTGTACAAAGTTCTCCTGGTTCCTGAAATTTAATATTAATGAACCAGTAGTAATATCCACACTCCGCCTTCATCTCCAACAAGTTTTCTAGATTTCTCCACCATACTCCAAAAACTTCTTGTCCTGCAAAATTGCTTCAACTCTGGAATTCACGCCTTGGCCTTTGCACCTAAGGTCCTTCCCTCTGTTAGTTAGCTCCTCTCAGAACCTCCATGTAAGGAAAACAGCCAGCCCTCAATTACTCGTTTCTCACCAGGCTGCTCTCTGGGCTTCTCTACCATGGTCTGATGCTGAGGATCCGTCCTTTTCAGTTTCCTGTCATGTGTTGTCTTCCCCCATTAGAATATAAGATCCTTGCTGGCAAAAACTGGTTTTCTTTTGACTTGCATTTGTTCTCCCAGCACTTAGCACCATGCTTGGCACATAGTAAGTACTTCATAAAAGCTTGTTGATTGACTGACTGTCAAAACAAATACCCATACTCTAATCAATCTCAACAGATTTATTGGGAGGGGTATTTATCAAGTTAATCAAGGCAGCTAAGTGGCAGTTGGTAAGAGTGCCTGGCCCCAGAATCAGGAAGACCTGAATTCAAATGTGGGCTCAGACGCTGACTAGCTGTGACTCTGGATATAAGTCCCTTAGCCCTGTTTGCCTCAGTTTCCTCATCTGTAAAATGAACTGGAGAAGGAAATGGTAAACTACTCCAGTATCTCTGTCAAGAAAACCCCCCAAAGGGGCAGCTAGGTGGCATAGTGAATAGAGTACCAACCCCGAAGTCAAGAGGACCTGAGGTCAAATCAGCCTCAGACACTTGACACTTAACTAGCCATGTGACCTTGGGCAAGTCACTTAATGGCCTTGCCTTTCCCCTTCCAAAAAAAGGAAACAAAAGAAAACCCCAAATGGGATCACAAAGAGTTAGACAAGACTAAAAAATGACTAAAATCAAATTCATCAGCAATTTCACTGACCCAGTCCCTTATATATTCAAATATCTGGCCTATGATTTATCCGGTAGATTCTGAATAACTAGGCACCTGAGGACACTCCTTCAATAAAAGGAGTTCATGGATGGTAGGGCAACAGTACTTGGTCCTGGGAATGTAAGGACCACAGAAGGGGAGGGGAGAGAGGAACTGGAGACAACCTTTGCCACCTTTGTAACTTTGGGGCTGGTCTTGGTCCTGATCCTGAGTTTACATCTATAAATAGAGCAGGAGAGAGGTAAATGAATGCTTGTTCAGACCAATTTTGAACAAGGGAAACAGTTTTTTTTAAAGCCCCATCCTGGGGGGGGGAAATGTGTTTTGAGACTGAATGTGCTGATTTAGTGACAGTCAGTCAATAAACATTTAGTAAGCACCTACTATGTCCAGGCATAGGAGTGAAAGTGATGGAATCTGAGAGCTGAACCCTAGATTTAGGGGACTTAGGTTCACATTTCCAGCTCTGCTTTTCATCCCTTGTATGACTTGGAATAAGCGAGCCATTTAACTTTTCTGGAATTCAGTTTCCTTATCTGTACAATGAGGAGCTGGATTAGATTTTCTCTAGGGCTCCTCCCAGCTCTAAATCCTAAGGCTGAACATATATAGTCTTTCAGCTTGAGTGGCAGGGAACTCACTACCTACCAGAGGACCCCAGTGCTTTAGGTTTTTGCCAGTACTAAAACCCAGGTCTCCCTGCTCCTAACCTTTAAGGAATCTCATAAGCCTGAGAGTTGGTTGCAAGAGGCACCCTTATTCTCATCCCAAATTCAGAGGTTGAGGGTGGAATCTTGAGAGGGATGTGTTTGGATTTCATTTGAGAAAAAACAAGCAGCTTGTTTGATTTATTCCTGCTGATGAAGAATCTCCTCATAGATCTAGAGAAGTAGGCTCTGATACTGCGATAACTCTCCAGGCTCAAACCTTCAGGATTGGTTTTCGCAATTTAAAATTAATAATTGTTCTGTCTTGTGGCCACATAATTAAGTGTCTGTTCATCCCCATTATTGTCAGCTGCATGATTTGTTGTGCTTTGGGCAATAAAAATCAACCTGGTTAAATAATGGGGCCCGAAATCTGATCAGATGAAGCTGCTCTGGGAAGAAGCTGGGTAAAATTATTCTCAGAGCTTACCTGGATCAGAGAGAGAGAACATCTCTGAGACCAGAGCTGTGGAGAGACTTAGGGAGGCTATTTGGGGGCAGGGCCAGTGGAGTTCAGGAAAGGAAGGAAGGAAGGAAGGAAGGAAGGAAGGAAGAAAGGAAGGAAGGAAGGAAGGAAGCAAGAAAGGAGAAAAGAAGGAAGGAAAGAAGGAAAGAGAAAGGAAGGAAGGAAGGAAGGAAGGAAGGAAGGAAGGAAGGAAAGAAACATTTATGAAATGCCTATTCAGTGCCAGGCACTGTGCCAAGTGCCTTACAAATATTTACTCATTTGATCCTCACAACAGCCTGGCAGGTAGATACTATTGCTATTCCTATTATAGTTGAGAAAACTGAAGCAAACAGAAGGGAAGTGACTTGCTCAGTATCACGCAACTAGGAAGTGTCTGGATTTGAACCCAAGCCAGGTGTTCCTAGTTGCTTTAGGTCATAGAAAATTCTAAAGAATCTCCTTTTGGGACATCTTTGCAGTAACTCAGTGTGGCTGAAGTTAGAGATTCACTCTATGCCCAGTGGTTAAGGTTCAGTTTTTAGCCAGGGTCATCTCTCAATCAGTGGCAAAAGTAGTGGCTTTGCCTATGGTCAAGGTAAGGGATAGGTTGTGTTAGGGGTTAGGACTCTGTCTGCGGCCTTTGTTAGGGCTCAGTCTATGGTAGGGGTCAGGAGTCAGTCTGTAAGTGGGGTTAGAGACTTCATAAGTGTTAGGGGCTCTTTCTTTGGCCAAGGTCAGGGCTCAGGCTGACTAAGGATTGTCTCCCAGAAACTGGGCCTTGACTTTGATAGTATTAACCCTAAGCTTTAAATGCACAACTACCCAACTGTGAAGTGCATGTGAAATGCATCTAGATAATGCACGAGTCTTGGATATAATTTGAATTGTTCCCACAATGCTCATTAGCGACCCAGAAACTATTGTTAAGAATACCAGGTGTTTCAGCATTTGTCAGTAGCTTCATAGTTCTCACAATTGTAATTTTAAAAACTTAGAGAAAAAAAATGTAGAAGTGATTTGTAAGAGGAAGGAGAAAATGTGAAATAATGAGCTAACGAAAGGAATTTGGTCAAACATAATCTTCTATTAAGAATTGACTTTAAAATTATGGTTATTAGCCATATTTCCTTTCAGGAGCAGTTAAAGAAGCTTTAGAAGGTGATGCAATTAATTTTTAAGTTTATATTACACATTATAACACAGTGGGCCATTAACAAGGTGGGGATATTAAATTTAATGTACTTGGAAAATCAAGCTTTGGTCCCTCCCCGCTAAATGGAGGATGGGGGAACGATGATACCTGTAGACACAGTGATGTCACTGAGGGGTCCTGAATGCTTTGAAGAAAAGAGAGGCTTTTCTTGAAGTAGAAAGCATCCTTCATTCTAAAGTACCCAATAGGAATGCCAGCAACTATGAACAATTTCCGGAAAGAATTTTCAAGCCAGTGGGAATGGGAATGTGATTGATGTGTGAAATGTGTTTGGTATGATTCTGAGGCTGCTGAGGGAAATAGAAGATCAGGTCCAAAGGAAGGGGGGGGGTAAGGATGGATGAATTACCTGAAAGTATCCAGAGGAAAATATAGCCTGCCCTTATTTATCCATCAAGACTACAACATGAGTTCTCCTACAATGGGCATGGGCATGGACAATAACTAAATGTCATCCTCTTTTTTTTTTTCTTTTTTTGGAGGGCAGTTGGGGTTAAGTGACTTGCCCAAAGTCACATGGCTAGTTTTTTTCTGTGTGTCAAAGTGTCTAAGGCCAGATTTGAACCCTGGTCTTCCTGACTCCAGGGCCAGTGCTCTATTCACTATGCCACCTAGCCGTCCCAATGTCATCCTCTTTTGACCAGTGGAACAGATACCTGAGATTGCTGGTTAATTAGGGTAGGTCTGTGTTGAGTTTCAGAGTTCAACCTGTGGCTAGGTTCAAGGCTTAGCATGTGGTCAGGTTCAGGGCTCAGTCTGTGATCCCAAGGGGGTTCAATCTGTAGCAAGGAATGAGTGAACATTACTAACCCTCACGGGAATGGTCTTTATATTATAGGCCGAGTTAAGTAGTTGATAGACAATACTATTTATTTAAAAAAAATTTTTACAATGGTTTATTGTAAATAAACTGTGCAATAAACTGTGTGCAATAATGGCCCAGTTTCTGGGAGACAATCTTTAGTCAGCCTGAGCCCTGACCTTGGCTAAGGAAAGAGCCCCTAACACTGGCCACTTATTACTGTATTCTTGCAAATCCTTACTCTAACCATTGCACTAACGTGCTGCAGACCCACAACACCAATAACTTTTGAGTCTGGACACATAGAAAAAATGTTTCTCAGAGTTTTGTTTCATTAATCAATATCCAAAGTCATATACACTATAACACTTCTTCCTTACTCCCCTTGTCCACTCAAATGGAACTAGCTCCTTTTCACTGAAATCTCCAGGTCTATATTTCTTTTAAGCCACTACCTCCAAATGTGGGCACCACTGGTAATGAAGTAAACAGCATGTATCCTTGGCTAAGATTTGCATTTTAAAAGAAGGTTGCTTGAGAAGCAGCCTGGTACAGTGAGTAGAGGGTTGGTCTCAGAATCAGGAAAGCCTGGACTTAAGCTCTGCCTCTAATACTGGCTCTGTAACCCTGGGCAGGAAACCTCAGTGCTTCAGGCAGCTCTCTAAGGTTATAAATTGTAGAACACTTACCTAAGTTATCTATGTATTGGTGGAGGGAGTTTTCTCTTAGGGAGCTAAGGAAATCCCATATCCCAGCTAAAAAGAGAGATGTTTAACCCAAAAGAATAAATTTTTCCCTGTGGAATTTCAGGCTCACTGGTAGCTAGGTGTATTTTGGGGATAAGGGAATTCTATTTGAGGACAAGGAGATTCTTCAGATCCCTTCTAGTTTCGCCATGTAGACAACTACCTTCAGGCTGGCCCCTTGGACAGAAACTGAAAGATATCTTTGAAGAGAGAGCTTTTTCTGGGGAAGATGATGTGTCAGGGAGCTTTTCAGAGCTTCCTAGGGTCAGGGCTGCAGAATCATTCACTAAGGAACAAGCCCAGTTGCGGACTGAGATCTCCTCACAGCAGCTGCCACAGAATCCACTGAGGCCAGAGATAACCGGGCAGTTCGGAGTGGAACATTAGTGTAATTTGGGGCATCCTTATGGGAGAGGAAAGCAGCACACAGATCAGACAACTGGTAATGAGGTAACAGCGTGTGTCCTTCCTTCACGTGGGTGATGGAACACGACTTACAGAAAGGTGAGAGCGTCCTGCAGAGATCCAGAGAATATGGCTGATTGCTGCAGAGCCTGAAATATCATGACTATCATTAGGACATCTAAGAGGGGAAATGAAAGGGACGGGGGATGCTGCCTCAAGCAGAGTCAGAGCCAACACCTGGAACAGGGCAAGGCTGGGAGAGGGTAGGGGGAGCCACTCCCCAGAGCAAAGGAAAAATCGTGCCCAGGAGCTCTCCATCCCAATCGTTCTTTGTTTTGCCTCCTGTGCCTGGGGTTCAGGAACTCTTGATTAGTAGTAGTTTGAGCCAATCAGCTTTATTGAGTTCTTGCTGTAACAAAAACAATACCTTACATTTATAGAAAGTTTTGAAACCTTCGAAGAGGTCCTATGCCAGGCTTCACAGGGGATACAGGAGAAATAGAAGATGTCACCCTACACTACAGTTTTTAAAACTATAAGTCCAGGTCTATGTTCAGCTTTCCTGGAAATATGCAATCAATATAAGCACTGTTCCTGCCTCTGAGGAGCTATGGTCTTGTTAGAGAGAGAACATTACCAGCCAACATGTGTGTTACTCAAATTACTTTGATGGAAATTGTTCTGACTTCTATCTTTTGAGGGGAGGGGGATTCAGACTTGAGATTTAAGTGACATAAAGAACTATCCACACAAATCAGCAACTTGTCTTAGGGAGTTGCCCAGGGCTCTGAGAGATGAATGACTTGCCCAGGGCAACACAACTAGTGAGTGTCAGAGAAGATAATTAAACACAGATTTTCTTGATTCCAAGACTCTACCCACTAGCTGAGGCTGCTTCTATGTATCATACTCTTTCTACAATTTAATCTTTTTTTTTTTTGATGAGCCAGGATCACATACTGGTTATCTTTTACTGTCCAGTGCCATGAAACAGTGCTTGCTGATATATTAAGTCATAATAATGCTGGGTCTAGAGTCAGGAAGACTCATTCTCTGAGTTCAAAGCAGC
>JAQQSW010019765.1:0-10985 GCA_028646575.1 Pseudocheirus occidentalis
GATTCAGAAGAAATATAAAGTCAGCATCAAAGACCAATTACAAAGGACTCAATAAGGAAAAATTGTTTACTTTTTATATGTGGAAATTTAAGTCAGATGCCTAAGACTAGTAATTGGGTAGTTCAAAAGAAAGGCTTTTGAAGAGAGCTGAGTATGATGTGATTCTAAAAAGCAAAATGGTTTGGGAAAAGGTAGAAAGAGAAATTACCTCATACAAACAAGGTGCTAGAGGAAGAACTGATACAGAGGAATCAGATTGGGGAGGAGGGCTGGCATCATTGCAACTCTGCTTATGTCAGATGTAGGTTAAAGAGAGAACAAAAAAGTCTTCTAAAAGTATAAAGAAATAAGATGGTGAGGGAACAGGATAAGGGGGACTACAGAAGGGTGTGCAGATTGTTTAAAAAGAAAACAATGTATATATCTAGAAGGGTATAAAAGTCTTCTAAATTCAGAAAAAACCAAGAAGGCAAGTGGAGAAGATAAGAGAGGGATTCTTGGCAGAAAGAAGTAAAGCAGAGGAGTGAGGAAAGATAGGTATAGAGTGAGAAGGATAGTGAGGAAAAATAGGAAAAGGGGGACTATACAACAAGTAATTATAGCTTAGAATGTGAATGGGATGAATTTACCTATGAAATGGAAACTGATAGCAGATTAAAAATTTTAATTCAAGAATATGTTGCTTTCAGGAAATATTATAAAAATAAGAGAGACACACAAACAGAAAATAAAGTCCAGGAGTGGAATTTATTATGTAAAAAAAAGCAGGGGGTAGTAATCATGATCTCAGACAAAGTTAAACTAAAATAGATTTAACCAAAAGAGAAAAACAGGGAAATTATACTATATGTCAGCTATATTATTCAATATTGTTTTAGAACATTTAAAATAATTTAAAAGTCTCAGTATAAAAAAACCTGAGACTATTTTCCTGCCAAAACAGACACAGGAACTATATGAATATAAATACAAAACAACTTTTATACAAATAAAGTTAGATCTAAATAATTGAAGCAATATTTATTGCTCGTGGGTAGGTAAAGCCAATATAATAAAAATCACAATTTTACCTAACTATTTATGTAATGCCATCCCAATTAATTACTAAAAAACCTATCTTACTTAGGTTCATTTGGAAGAGCAGAGTGTCAGGAATTTCAAAGAAACTAGAAAAAAAAGATGTGAAGGAAACAGATTCATTAGTATTCAGCCCTTAAACCATATTATAAGGTGAGAGCATTGTTGCAGTGTAAAATGTATAATTTTAATTGTTTTAAATTAGTATTTTCTTGTATAAATGAAAGCTATGCAACCAAGAATAGAAGGAATGCAGAAAAACTGGAAAAAAATTTTCATAGACAATCAGATAGATTGTGATTGGGCTGGAATATTGCTGTGATATAGGAAATGATGAGCTGGTTGATTTAGAAAATATATGGAAAGACTTGGGCACATGAAGGAGGATGCTGACAAACTTCAGAAAAGCAGATGACAAGCAGATGACAGTATAGTCTTACATATATATGTATAAATGTATACATGAATTTGTTTATAGATATCTATGTATATTAGTGTGTGTGTGTGTGTGTGTGTATCTACATGCTTACTTGTAGCCTTCTGGGCAGGGGGAGTAGAAAAATAAAATAAAAATCGCACTGCAGAGAACCAAAGAAAACCTACAAGGAAGCAAAGAAAAACTGGGAAACTTTGAAAACAAAGTGTAGTGTTTATTATATAGGTTTTCTTGGAATGGAAATTTATCGCTTTAAATGGAATCCTCTCATGTTTTGCTGGGTTCATGGCAATGTTTTTTTTCTTTTCTTATTTTGTATTTAAAATAAATTTTTAAAAATTAAAAAAAAGGGGGGCCTTGGCAATAGCTTGGTTGTGTGAGGGGAGAGACAGTGAGGAATCCAGGATGATTCCTAGGTTGTGAGCCTGAAGGACTAGCAAGATAGTGTTGTCCTCTATAGTAATAGAGAAGGTAGGAGGCAGAGAGGGTTTAAGGGGAAAGATAATGAGTTTTGTTTTGAGCATTCTGAATTTAAGTTGTCTACTGAACATCCAGTTTGAGATATCTCAAAGGCAGCTGGAGATGTGAGATTGAAGATCAGCAGAGAGATTAGGGCAAGAAAGGTAGATTTAAGAATCATCAGCATGGAGATTGTAATTAAATCCATGAGAGCTGATGAGATCACCAGCTGAAATAGTATACAGGGAGAAGAGAAGGCCCAGATTAGATCCCTGAAGGACACTTGCAGTCAGAAGGAGTGATCTGAGAGAGAAGATCAAGTAGACAAAGGAGAAGCAAGTCCAACGCCATTACATGTTATTAAGAAATAAAATATTCAAGTTGATTGAAATAATCAGCATCTTCACCGGACATCTGAATCCACTCTAGTGCTCAAAGTTGGCACACCCTAGATTAGAAAGAAGTGCAAGCTTCAGATAAAGGGGGTATTTTTAGAGAGAATGGGAGGGGTCAAAGAATTCATCTTTCCACTGAAGGCACAAGGCAACTCCATAATTAATGGCTGCCTAAAATATGTCACCACTTTACAAGACTCATCTTTTAAAAAGGAAAGCTCCTGGTTTTGATCCACTTCTTCTCAGTTCCCCCAGGCAGTAAGTGGTTTGAACATTCACTTTATGATTATATATAGGCAGCAAAGCTGCTATCAGATGGACCAAAATTGACATTAAAAAGTAACATTCATATATGTATATATTTAAGAGAAGTTAATAGCTATTATGAGATTAAGAAGATGGCAGGAAGCATTTAGTCAGTAATCTTCACAGATATGAAAGCTTTTTCCCCATAAGAAAAATAAAGAAAAATAACCAAAAGCCTACAGAAGGACTTTTGGAAAGGTTACTTGTGTTAAGGGCAAAAAATCAAACCAAAACAAAAAAACTAACAACTGTAGGAGACTGTGACCTACCAGCCAAACAAACAGTGAGTAAAAAAAGAAGCTGGGCGCTGCCTCCCTTTGCATGTTTTTTCTTTCTGAGTACAAAATAGCATTGATTTCCCAAAAGAAAAGACCTGATAATAAATCTTAAAAGCCACCTTTTTCATGTATCCAAAATCTAGATTTTTATCAGAATAGGGCAAGAGATAAGAGTAAAATAAGTGTACAATTAGATCAGGGAAAAGTGTGTCAACACCCACATGATTCCCCAATTTTTTTCTCTACTTAGCTTATGTTATTATCAACAACATTATGAATATTGAATCATCGAAAGGAATGGAGAGAGTGTGCCAAGTCTTAGAGGGGTTTTATGCTTTAATTAGCTTTTGGTGGATTATTGACTAAGGATCATTTATTTAGTTATTATTACTTATTTGCTTAATAGCTAGGTAATTAGCTATTAGAGCTTAAAACTACATTTTTTTGGGGGGGGACAACTGTCAACAAGTGAGGGCGCAGCACGATGTGATAAGAAGGATGATGGACTTTTCAGAAAGCTTGAGTTAAGAGTCCTAGCTCCCTTGGGGGTGGGTAGGTGGCTCAGTGAATAAAACACCTGCCTTGGAGTCAGGAAAACCTGAGTTCAAATCCTGCCTCAGACACTTAACACTTACTAGGCGTGTGACCTTGGGCAAGTCCCTTAAACCCAATTGCCCTCCAAATAGGAAACTTAAAAAAATTGATTCAATCTTTTTCAGCTTCATTTTCCTCATCTACAAAATGGGAGTACTTGCATTACCTACTGCATCGAATTGTGAGGTTCAGTGCTGTCAATGTGTGTGAAAGTTCTTTTGTAACCATAAATGTAGAAAAGTATGAACTATGTTATTAAATGTGGTACCCTAAAAAATATAAGCTTAATTGGTTATCAAATATTTATTATAAGCATATTTTATGCCCTAGACTATTAGGCCCTGTGAGGAATTTTTTTTAAAGCCTAAAAAAAGGGCAGGGGGAAGCATAGTATCTGATCCTGAACCTCAGAAAGATTTCTTGTCATGGAACTGGTCAATTTATACTTATTTATTATTCACAGGGTGCACAGTGCTGTAATTCATATGAATCAATTCTTCCTTTAACTACCTCTCATCTCTGAAATCTATTCCTGCCTCTCCTCAAACCTGTTTCCTAGCCTGCTTTCTCAGAGCTTGTGACAATCAATCCCTCTCCTCCTCAAATCCCTTCCCAGATTAGGCTCCAGAGACACATGGTTCCCTCTTGGCTCTATTTCTACCACTCTGACTACTCAGCTTCTTTTAATGGCATCCCTCCCTCATCCCTCCCACTGTCACTGGGCACCTGTCCTAACTCTTCTCCTTCCACATTCTGCCTGAGAAATCACATTCATTTTAATCAGTAAAATATGTAGGCTCTTCTCTAGGAAGCTAGGATACTTGCTCCTGGTTTTACATCAATTTGTGTATTAGTTTACATGTATTTACTTTTTAGCAGTAAGTATCCTTAAATGCCAAATCCATAAAATGTTTTAGTGTTAGGGTAAACTACAGAAAATATTTTCAAACTCAATAACCAGGGCCACTGGAATAGATGAATACAATTTCCCCAAGCTGTTCCCCCAAACCAAGGTCTGTTCTAGAGAATATGTGGGGTAACAGAGGAACCAAAAGAAAAAAGTGTCTCTGGAAAAACCTGTTTGTGTAACCACAGTTTTAAATACCATTTACTTGGGATAATTTCCAGATCCACCTTTCTGCCATACACATTCTTCCTTTAGCCTGATTTTTCCTCTATCTCAAACATAGAAATTATAGAATTTCTCTAATCTTGATTGGAGATTATAAAAACTGATTATAAAAATAAATTTGTATCCAATGTGCACCTACGTGTATATACATATATATGCATGTTGACTCTTTACTATGAGTAAGGTCTTCTGTAAGGAACTGTGGGGGGATACTGCCCTTGCCTTCAAGAAATTTACAATATAGTTGAGAAATTCTCAGGTTTCATTTAATATTCTCTTTACTAGGATATCTCTCAAACTTTTAGGTGTGGATTCTCGCCTGGCTGAGTCAACTTCACCCTTCCTCCATAGCATCTCCTCCCTTTCCATCTCTGATCCTCTCCCTTGGTCAGATGTAATAATCCTAACAGCCCTCAAAAAATTCAAGATCACATAATATGGGCAAAAGTAGGAACTGGTTTAATAACTGGGCACATAAGCTGAAAAGAGTAGGTTAGAAGCTGGAGGGAGAATGAACATTCTCACTGTTGCAAAGTAAAGAATAGTTTGCCTCAGACCCCTTTCCTCCTAGGACTCTAGAGTGATCCCAACCCTCATTTTGTAGATTCCCCAGGGCATTTTCAGTTATTTCAAGGGGAGTCACAAAAGTCTTTCTAAAAAGTGAACACAGATTAATTTGTTTTACTTAGGAACAGAAAGTGCCATAGAACATTGCCCATTTAGGTAGGGTAAGAAAGGCTTGAATCTGCAAGAACCCATTCTAGGCTGACCACCTCATTTTCTAGGTTGTCTTCTTTGAAAGATCCATGATTTAATTGGTGTGGATGTTTCCTCTGCTACTCCAATCGCAAACCATCTATGAAGTTTTTAGTTGCTGTTGCTACAATAATTGACCGGTCGTATGGCCAGTCCTCTCACGATGAGCCCGTAAGCTTTATTTATGTGTGGTATATTTTTATCTCCCCAAAGGTGGAGAATCATGCTCCTATGACCTGGAGACATAATATAATTGGTGCAAAAACAGAAACTACAGTAATGATTAGCTATGATGTGACAGAATGAACTCAAGGGAAAAACTGGAGCAATGTGGTCAATATAAAATGGGGACTACATGAAAAAATGGGGTCAAGGAGACATTTGGGGAATGTCTTGCTTTACTCCTGATTGTTTCACATTCTCCTCTTTACCCTAGGTCTCTAAGCCCCTTGGTGAGGAAGTGTCATGGAAAAAGCCTGGGGCTTAGGGACAGAGAAAGGCAGGAAAGAACCAAGCATTTTAAAGTGCCTACTATGTGCCAGGATTTGTGCTAAGTGTTTTGCAAACATTACCTACTAACTTGATCTTCACAACAACTCTGGAAGGTAGGAGCTATTATGATCCTCATGTTACAGTTAAGGAAACTGAGGCAGACAGAGGTTAAGTGACTTGCCCAGGGTCACATAGCTAGGAAGAATTTGAGTCTGTATTTGAAATCAGGTCTTCCCGATTCCAGGCCCAGTATTCTATCCACCATGCCATATATGCCATATAGCTACCTCTAGTCCTAGAGTTTGGATCCTGGCTCTGAACAGGTCATTTTCTTTCTCTGAGCCACAACATCCTTATCTACAAAATGGGGGCGGGGGGTGGGTTAGATGATATTTTTAAAGTTCCTTCTAGGTCTAATCCTATGATCCTATTCTTGTGGTGCTGACACCAATGAGAAGATTAGGACTAACTCGAGATTTCTGATCTGGTTTTTTACTCAATAAATTTTTTTTAGAAGCAAAGCTGGTATTTTCAGAAAATAGCGGATTTAATGGCATAAGTGACATAAAGTGTATCCATCAGGCTTCAGCTCACCTTCCCAGCCCCTGTGAAAGTCACTGTGTCACAAAGGATGCATAAGATGTCCTCAGAGAGTTTGCAGTTGACTTGGATGAGAGCGCATCAAGCAACATCATGGAACAGCAGCAATAATAAGCAAGCACCGAATTCTGCTCCTGAATCTACCATCCCATCTCTTTGTAAGCATAATAGTAACAATAGCTAATAGTTCATACGTAAGTAAGGCTTACTATAAGTTATGCATTGTGCTAAGAGCTTACAACTATGACCTCATTTGAGCCTTACAACCCTGCAAGGAAGTGATCTTATTTCCATTTTACGTATCAGGAAACTGAGGCAGATGGAGGATTAAGTGACTTGCTCAGGGGCACACAGCTAGTAAATGTTGGAGGCCAGATTCCAACTCAGATCTTCCTGACTTCAAGTCCAACACTCTAGCCCTGGCGGCCCCCTCGTTGCCTCTAGAGATGCCATCTTGGGTTGGCCCAAGGGAACCAGTGAGCAGAACCATGGTCAGGAGTACTCTAGAATACTTCTAAGTCTTAGAGTTCCCCAAAAGAGTCAAAACATATTGGAAGTGGTAGGGAGAGGGCTGTCACCAGCCTCCTATTACGGCTGCACCAGGTGGCTTGGACACTCTTAAGCCTACCACTTGTTATTGGACCATTACGTCTCCACTCTTTTTTATCTCTAAAGACTTATATTTTCAATTTTTGTTTTAAAACTGTAGGAAGGGTAACGTTTTAAGCCTTATCACCTAACACATAAAAAAATGATTAGTGGTGTGTGTGTGTGTATACACACACACGTGTATATATAGACACATGTATATATAGATGTACACACATACATGTGTGTATATATACATATATATGTATGTGTGTGTGTATATGCCATAGATTTCAAACCCCCTGGACTAGATTCTGTACTCTAGATAATAAGTTCTCTTAAGACTATAATCCTTTTTTTTCTGATGTCTTTACTCTCCAATTAGTCTCTAGGAACAATTTGTCTCCAGCTGAAGAGTAGACCATTAAAAATTGATCCAACTACAAATTAACACAAGCCATTTTCCTGTGGGAGAAGTCCTACTCAGCCACAGAAGGATGAGCATCCAGTCAGGTAAGGGTCTCTTCAATGTGTTAATAAATTGGTATCTAGTTTACTGTGAAGTTTCCTGCGCAAATTTGAAAGACACAAATATGCTTTCCTTCTCTGTCCCTACAAACTTAAGTTCCAGAGTAGGTGTCTGAGCAGAAAGAAGTCCTCCACAGCAACACACACTCACACACTCATGCCCAGTATATATGTGTATATATAGATATAATCTTCTTCCTCGAAGAGACTTAGAAAGCCCACAGTCAGAAGGGATGGAAAAGACACATCACAATGTAAAGGAAAACCTTTCATATGCAAAGAAAACATTCCAAGTCTTAGAAAGGACCTGAGGCGTGAATATCTCAATTATATATGAACTTACACTGGGTAGGGACCATTTCAATACCTTCATCCTCAGCCATTCACCAGCATAAGATCCAGCAGGAATCAGGGAAGAGTAACTGGGCTAAGGATGATAAATCACCATGGTTCTTCGTTAAGGGCCCATCTCATTGTACCAGGTAGGACTGTCAAACAGGAGAGGCTAGACCTCTTCTCCCACCTGCCTGAGAGAGACAAATGTCAGACCTCTGAGGGAGCTCTGAGGGATCCCACCTTTACTTATAATGCTTAGCCTAGTCTAGCTCAGCAGCAGCAGAGGTACCTGTTTGACCAAGCCTGGCTGTGGGTTGATCCATCCAGCTGAGACCCCATGTCCTGCAAGGATCTGGCCCAGCTAAACTGAGGAGCAAACTAGTCAATCTGAAATGCCTTCCCCCAGATCAACTTCAAGAGGACTTTCCAGAGCAAGAAAAGATATCAAGATATTGTATAGTTCTAGAGTTGTGTGCTGCCTTGAATATCTCGATTATATATGGACTTACACTGGGTGGGGTCCTGTGCCTTGTTCATTACTACTGTACTTTAAGTCTGTACCCACTCCTCTGTTCCTTTTCCTCCCTCCCCTGTCAGACTCTGTGTATATTTATGAATGAGTATTATTGCAGATTTGAGGGGAAATACTTTGTGACTATCTTTCTCACTAGACCATTTGAATAAATTCCTTTACTAAGAACTAACTGAATCTATTGGCTGATTGTTAGAGTCAAGCATTCAGGCAAGAGCTCCTGAGCTGCAGCATGAGTAGGACAGGTATTCCCTAGGCTTACCCTTAGAACCTTGGAAGCAATAGCAGCAGCAACTTTGAGGACCTAGTGGGCCAGTGCCAGAGCAGGTTGGAGACATGAGCCCATATAATGCTTAGCCCAGTTGTTCTTCCCAGACTCCGGCAGGATCTTACCCAGATGAATGGTGCAGTGTAAATTCTAAATAATTCATCAAACATTTATTAAGTGACTATTATTTGCAAATAAATACTATAATCTTGAAGAGGCGAGAGAAATTAGATAACTTGTCAAGCAAGATTCAAAGGGTAGACAAGGACAGACGAAATGGGTTTGAAAAGGCGATAAAATGATTTTGTATCATGCAAACACAGCAAACAGGTCCTATTGGATGCTACTGGAACAAAGGATTGAGTTATGAGCCTCTTCCTGTTACCAATGTTATTGACAGTTATTTAACTAAAATATTCAGACAAGAAAAACAATATATAAAGTCAAATTAATTAGAAGTAGAATTTTAATGAGGCCAGAGCCATCCCCCAAAAAAGCTAACAATGGGAATGTGAATTTAGTTCCCTGCCCTCCCTTTTGTCTACATTCTCTCCCTTAAAGATCTCATTCACTCTCATGGCTTCAACTATCACCTCTCTGCAGATGACTCCCTAATCTACATCTCTGGCCAGCCCTCTCTTCCCCCAGCTCCAGTCTCATATTTCCAACTGCCTGGTGGACATTTCCACTTGTATGAACTATCACCTTAAACTCACATTATTTAAAAATCCAAACTCATCCATTTTCTTTGCTGCCTTCATCCCCAATCTTCTTCCCACCCCTGACTTTCCCATTTGTGTTTGTTACTACCACTGTTCCAGCTGGCCAGACTTTAAATGAGAGGATGTTTTTGCTACAGGGCATGGTTGCCTTTCATGATATTAACCTTGAAAAATTAGTGTTGCAAATTCTAAAACTGTACATCTCTTCACCAAGTTATCACTGATCTCTCCTCTATGCATAATATGCCCACTGTGTAAGTTACCACAGTGCTTCTTTAGATTTGTCCTAAAATTACTCCCATCAAATGTCTCTTCCTATTTGTAGCATTCCTCCATTTGGTGAACAACTCACATTTACCCTTATGATCTTGGGTTGGATCAATCATCAACCTTCATCTCCCCAGAATTTTAATCTGGAACTTCAGGGAAGCTTTGGGTGCTACAAAGCAGCTTCTCCAGTAAGAAATATGTACTTTGGGTTTTACACTGTAGTAAACAAACAGGAACTTAGCCCAAAGGGCAAATGTCTACATTGAAATTGACACTGTTTGTAATAGATGTGCAGACAGAAACATAAAAATATGATGTTTTTCAAGTCATGTCAATCCAATAGTAACTCTTTTCAATTAACCTAATCATCCATATTTTTCTTCTAATAACCAAAAATCAAGACCCTGCTCCTCATGATCTGAATTTTTACTCCCAAAGAGTTATAGAAAATAGTAATTCAATATTGTTAACATAAATATATCCCAAATACTCCACTTGTCAATTTTAAGTTCACCTTCCATCAAGGAAATGTTTTTTCCACTGGTAATGTCTACCAGGAGATCGTCCATAATTTTTTTTTCTGCACAAGTCAAATACTGAGGTCTAAAAAAGATCCTGTATATTAACTGAGTGACCTTGGACAACTCACTTAATCTCCCTGGGCCTCCCTAGTAAAAGGAGTTTGGACTAGGTGGCCTCAGAAATCTCTTCCCAGTTCAAGGATCTATGATCTTATGAACTTGATTAAATAGCACAGTATTAAAAGAAAAATAACGGAAAGCCCAAGGCTTGCTAAGCAGAGAGCTGGGGCGTGGGATGGGATCCATGAAGACAATAGGCAGGTGCAAATTATTATTCACCCCCATCTAGCTGACTCATTAAAGAGGCGAAGGAGAAGCAGTTGTCATTGGTTCTTCCAAGGGAAGAGAGGCAGGCAGGGGGTCCCTCTTAGATTCTTTGGGAAAGAAGCGAAGAGGACGAGTGACAGGAGGCTTCCGGAAGACAAATGACAGGGGACCTCAAGGGGCTACTCCCGGATGGGTTTAGCCGCTTCATTTCTTTAACGGACTATTATTAGCATATTCCCCGATTCTTTCTCCTTCCCCGCCTTAAACCTCTCCCTTTGCCCTTTTATTTTGGAAACTTTTTCTGGAGTGGATGATACATCTGATCCATACTGAGATGACGCTGGGTCCTTGGTCTCGGGGGGGGGGGG
>JAQQSW010019766.1:0-10985 GCA_028646575.1 Pseudocheirus occidentalis
ATAGGATGAATTGAATATGAAGGGATGATACTTTAAAAGGCGAAATTCTGAGGTGGGAGAGGACTAGAATGAGAGGAGACAGGGAGAGACAAAATGGGGTTAATCATCCCATATAGAAGAGGCAAGGGATAACTGTTACAACTTTACTTTCAATCACTCTCATTGAATTTGGCTTAGGGAAGAAATGGCATAAACGCTAAACTGGGTATCATGCCACACAGGAGATTAGGGGGCATGGGGATGAGAGGGGGGATGATGGAAGAGAGGGCAGGGTCTGGGGGAGGGATGCTGGAAGCACATACTTTAGGAAAGGGACAGGGACAGGGTAGAGAACAGAACAAGGAGGGGGGGAGTTACAGGAAGGAGGGACATATGATCACTGTCACAATATGTCCACTATGAAGATGTCCTGCAGAATCATACATCCACAGCCTGTATTGAATTGAGTGTCCTTCCAGTGGGAGTGGGTGACAAGGGAGGAATCGAAAGAATCTAGAATTTAAAGCTCTGCAATACCTGCAACTAGGAATTAAGATATACAGGGGCTGGGGTAGGGAGACCCTCCCTGCCCTACAAGAAACTAAGAGAGCAGAGCAGGGGAGGGGCTTTACAGTGGGATCGCTGTTTTGGGGTTGAGGTAGGGGAAAGACAGGGAGAAAATTTGTAATTCAAAAATCTCATGAAAATGAATGATGTAAACAAGAAAACAAAAAAATTCTTTAAAAAGAAAAAAATGAAGACCGCTGATCTTTCCTGTTTTAATTCTCTTGACCACTTGAGATGATTTTGTATATATTTTATATTTATTTACTTGTATAGATATTATATCCCTCCAACAGATTGTACACTCCCTGAGAGCAGGGACTGAGTGTTAGGGTTTGGCGATTCCCCTCCCCCCATCCCTGGAGCCAAAGTGTCTCACATAAGGTAGACACAATATTTTGTTGAATTAAATCAAACTGAATTCTTCCTTATTTTTCTGTTTAAGAGAAAATACAAAGCACCTGGCTATGATTATATTGGTAAGAGTCCCACATTTATTTAGAGACTTGTTAAATTACCCCTGCCCCCTGGGCTTTATATTCTCCCTAAGGAATAAACTTTTCTTTCCAAACCTTTAATTGCTCTTATGTTTCTTTTTTTGAAATCCCTCCAAAGGCTCTACATTCCTTTTGGGTTTTGGAAACTAGAACCAGTCTGACCAGTGTATAATTGAAGGATTATTCCCAGGGAAGCAATCTGAATCTGCCTTGAACGAGGGGCTGTGTTTAAGCAGTCTAAACGAAGGGCCAGCATTCTTTCCACTGTGCCAGGCTGCCCCATGTGGTTACTGTATTGGATGTTTTTGCTTAATTGTTTTGCTTGGTCACAAGGGAGGGTTCCATATGGGGGAGGGGTAGAATAATGACTGAGATGTAAAAACAAAAGGCATCAATAAAATATGTATTATTTTGAAAAGGTCGTATTTTGTCTTATGGAAACTGTCTCTGTCAGATCATTGCTTCATCTGAGAGTGTTTATGAGGCTTCTAGATACATATCAGTTTCTTTAGATTCTATCTAGTATATTCATTGACAACATTTTGAACTCAATACAATTCTTTAATTGTAAAGGGGTTTGTAGTGTGCTACAGTGGAAACAGCACTGGATTTAGAGTTAGATGTTCAAATCCAGTCTTTCCACCTTACCATCTATATGACCATGTATATTTCATGCCATCTTTCCAGTTCTCAATTTCCCTATCTGTTAAATGAGTGAGTTGAAACCAGGTAAGCTCTAAGGTCTTTTAAACTTTAGATATATCATTTATCTTTATTTTGGGGTACTTGGTGGGCATAATTTTTTAAATCTATTCAGTATCAAACATCAGTTTTGTCTAATAATTTCTTCTGTTTGGTTGATAAAACACCCCTTTTCCATACTTCAGACAAATATAGTACTGTAATCCTTTTTCTTCCAGGTGTTTATTAAAGAGTTATTCCATTTGTTTTTATTTTACCATTCTTTTATCTTCAACCACACTTTCTTATTGTTTGTTATTAATTAAAACTTAACAAAACTGATCTAAATTCAATTCAATCCAGCATGTGTGCTCATTAAATGTCTACTATGTACAGGGCAAAAGGGAGCAGATTGGCTAAATTGTTGTGTACAGAGTTAAGAAGAAAGACCTACATTCAAGTCCCAACTCTGACACCTACTGATTGTATGAGCCCTGGCTGTGACTTGAAATTTGAGTACCCACACAATACTTTAAGACTATAAATTGCAAAGCAGGTGCCAAAGCAGGTATTAGTAGAGGGAGCTTCCTTGTGGTAGTTCCTTATACCAATGAAATTACAGGTTTTTTTTTTTAATTTTAGGAAAGACAACAATGGAATACTCTTTGCCCTTATGGAGCTTACTTTCTACTAGACTAGAGTTATTCAACTTGTATACAAATTAGTAAACTGAGGGCAATATTAAAACATGTGTAGGCATCTTTAGTTTGAGTTTTCCCTATACCAAAAATAGAAGCTTCACCTGAATGAATAAATGGATGGATGGATGGATGAATGAATGAATGAAAAGGAATTCAAGTGCTTACTAAATGTCAAGCACTATGCTAAGGATACAAAAACAAGAAAGCAAGACAGTTTCTGTTCTCAAGAAGCTTTCATTCTAAATTTGTTACTGTTCAGTCATTTTCAGTATGGTCCAACTTGTCATGACCCCATTTGGGGTTTTCTTGGCAAAGATAATGGATTAATTTGTCATTTCCTTCTCCAGCTCATTTTAGAGATGAAGAAACTGAGGCAAACAGGGTTAAGTGACTTACCCAGAGATACATAGTTAGTAGGAGTCTAAGGGCAAATTTGAACTGGAGTCTTCCTGACTCCACTGAGCCATCTAGATGTCCCTATTCTAATAAAGAAGACAAAATGTAAGGGGACCTCTAGTTGGAAAGATGGGGTAATGAAAAAATGTGGCTTGGAAATTTGCCAAGAAGTTGCTCAGTGGCCCATTGGTCACTTCCAAAAGTGGTTGTTAATGGTTGGAAACTTACAGCAATGTATAAAGAAAGAACTTAATAAAATGCTATGGAAATATCTATAATGACACATGTTACTCACCTGCTAACAGCAAGGGATGGACTTGAAATTCAAAAAGACACATTTGGGAACACAATAACTGAATGTCTTTGTTTTACTTTACTATGCTTATTTGTTACAAGGGTTGGATTTTTTTTTCACTTTCCTTTTTAAATTTGGAAATGGTGGGAGGAGACTAGTAATAATGATGTGAAGAGGAGTGGGCATCGCATGCATATGTGCATATATGTGTACATGCACGCATGCATATATGCACACATGTGCCCTTATACACACAAATATATGGATATGTGCACGCACGTGTGAGTACATGCATGCACACATGTGTGCACACATACACGTATGTGCATGTGTGTGCATATATACAAGTGTGTATGTATGCCCAAAGAAATGTGTGTATAACAGAAAGAAATGCAGAAGAAGTATAAACAGAAGAGTTCTGAAAGTAATGTGTAGAATCACAAACTTTTATATTTCATTTTTTAAAAAATAAGCAGTATTGATAGAATCCTAATAAAGCTGTCCTCAGCCCCAATATTCAAACTTCATTATAAGCCTGGCCCTAGTGAACAGCAGGTCCACTGCACTTATCCCCTCCCCATGTCCTAACTTCTTTATAAATGCCTCACTGCTCACTGGAACAACAGGTGTGTACCTGAACTCTTAGTTCCCACAGGAACAGCAGGTGTGTCCGTGTGATGGGAACCCAGCTACTGCCTCTACCTGGTCACTGCCCCTCACCCATTCCCACAGAAACAGGTGTGTTATTGTATTCAATCACAATCACATCATCCATCTAGGCCAACGGTTCTCGACCTGTGGGTTACCACCCCTTTTGGGGGGGTCAAACAGGGTTGCCTAAGACCATTGGAAAACACATATTTCTGATGGTCTTAGGAACAGAGACACTGCTCTTCTATCTGTCTCCAGGAGGGTCTGCTCACAGGCAGATATGCCCACATACAAGTATTAAAGGGTCACAGCATTAGGAAGGTTGAGAACCACCGATCTAGGCTAAGACAAGACCACAGCACCTAACTATCTGTCTTAACCAGACAGGACCACAATAGATAGCCAGTTGTAGGGCAGAATGACCAAAATGTTTAACCACCCAAACACCCATAGATGGGACCCCTCCTCCATTACCTAATCGCTTAGCAAACTCCTCCTGCCTTTTTAATATTAATATTATTCCTCTATTCTATGTAAATTTCTGTTATGTAATTGCATCTTTACCCTATACAAATCCATATTGCTTTCTCTAAAGTTCCTGGTTCTTCTCAGAACTTAGCCCGTTTCATGAGAGGCGTTATTCTCAATAAAGGCCTGTACTTGGATTAGAGGTGGTCTGACTCTGAATTCTTTGAGATGGTTCCACCACAATACATCTTGAAACCACAACATTTTTTGGGTTGGCAAAACCCCCACCTCAACAACTTTTGGTGTTCCTGAGTCTAAACCACAACAGTATGGATTTGCCTTTTAGATGTCCCAAACTAGATGTCCAATAGACGTCTTAATGTCTTGACATCAAGCTGTCTGAAACAGATCTCTATTATCTTTCCCTCTAAACACTCCCCACCTATTTACCTGCTCTATTGCTGTAGAAGGCAACACCACCCTCTCCTCTCAGTCCTTCAGGCTCACAACCTAGGCATCATGCTGGGTTCCTGACTGTCTCTTAGTCTTCATGTCCACCATGTTACCGAGGTCTTTGGATTTCACCTTTGCAATATCTCTGGAATAAGTTCCATTCTCTCTTATGATACCACTATCATCCTGGTACAGATCCTTATCTCCTCATATTTTGCATTTATTGCAATATTGCAATAACCTGCTGGTGGTTATGCCTGCTTCCATTCTCTCCTCACTCTGATCTACTCTCCTTTCAGCCACCAGAGTGATTTTCCTAAAATAGAAGTCAGATCATGTCACCTCCTCCCCCCATTCAATAAACTCTAGTTACTCCCTCTTATTTCCAACTGCAAATACAAAATGCTCTGGTTGGCCTTCAAAGTCCTTTAAGACATAACCCTACTCCTAACTTTCAGTCTTCTTACACTTTACTCCCTGAAAAATACTTTTCAATTCCAGTGACACTGGCCTCTTGGCTATTTCATTAACAAGACATTTCATCTTTTTAATCTAGGCATTTTCTGACTGTTTCCCAGTGCCTGGAGCACTCTTCCCTTCTCTGCTCTGATCGCTGATCTCCCTGGCTTCCTTTAAAGTTCAACTAAAATCCCACCTTCCACCAGAAACTTTCTCCAGCTTTAATTCTAGTGCCTTCCCTCACTTAATTTTCTATTTATCCCATATCTTCCTTTGCATATATTTGTTTACATGTTTCCCCCATTAGATTGTAAGCTCCTTGAGGGCAGGAACTGTCTTTTGCCTATTTTCTGTATTGCCAATGCTTAGCACAGAGCCCGATATACAGCAAGTGCTTAATAAATGTTTATTGGTTGATTACTGAACATTGTTTCCTATACCATCATATTTTTGTATTCTGTTTTGTTTATGGAAACATTCTCTTTTTTTTGGCATTTATTTAAGTTCAGAACAAATGAAAAACACCTACTTTTTCCTTATTCTCTTCCTACAATCTATCTGCTCTTTCTTAGTCTTCTTTGCTAGCTCATAATCACTCTCATTCCCCTTAAGTATGAGTATTTCCCAGCACTTTGTTCTGGTCCTCCTCTTCCTCCTCTCTTCTCCTCCCCTCTCCTCCCATCCCTTTCTTTACCTCCCCTCGTCCCTACCTCCCCCCCCACTTCCCCTTCCCTCTCCTTTCTTCTGGCTTTCTCTGTCTCTGTCTCTCTCTGTAACCTCTTCTTAATCTCTTGAATATATTGTTGCATCTTTTGATGCAGCTCCTTCATCTTTTGCATATACTGTTGCATGTTTTGATACATTGCTTTTGTATCTTTCCTTGTTCTTGTTTATTTTGTTTTTTTGTAGAATCACATTCATCATCACATCATCATACCTCCTGTTGTGCCTTTTTTTTTCTTTTTTTTTGGAGGGCAGTTGAGGTTAAGTGACTTGCCCAAGGTCACACAGCTAGTTTTTGTGTTAAGTGTCTGAGGCCGGATTTGAATTCAGGTACTCCTGACTCCAGGGCTGGTGCTCTACTCACTGCGCCACCTAGCTGCCCCCTGTTGTGTCTTTTGCTGTATTTCTTGAATGTCTCAGCTCCAAGTCTGCATGTACTTCTGATATTTCAATGTAGCTTTTCCATTTTTTGCTCAATCTCTTTTGCATGTGTTGTCAACCCCACTACATCTAGTTTTGTATGCCTTCTTGCTTCTCTTGCATCCCTGGACTATTCTGTCTCATTTCTTCTTGCTTGTCTTGTGTCCTCTATATCCAGCCTGTCTTTCTCCCTTGGCTTCAGTCTGGCATAGGCAACTACCCAACAATTGAAACTGGATGACCCAGAGACACCTTAAACTCAACATGGCCAAATCAGAATTCTCTGTCCTCAAACTCTCCCTTCTTCCAAACTTACCTATTTCTTTTTTTCTGTGCTTTCTTTATTTTTCCTTTTTTCTCTTTTTCCTCCTTAATTAAACTTTTGTTTATTTTTAGTTTACATCATTCATTTCCACAAGATTTTGAGTTACAAATTTTCTCCCCATCTTTCCCCTACCCACCACGCCAAAACAGTGATCCCACTGTATACCCCTCCCCCAATCTGTTCTCTCCTATGTTGTCCTCCCTGCTAACCCCTTTGACTTTATGGTAGGGCAAGATGGATCTCCCTACCCCAGTGCCTGTATATCTTAATTCCCAGTTGCATGTAATTAATAATAATAATAATAATAATAAACATATATATTTTAAACATTTTATTATAGAACTTTAAATTCAAGATTCTTTCCCTTCCTCCCTCATCACCCACTCCCACTGGAAATACAAGCAATTCAATACAGGCTGTACATGTGTAGTTATGCAGAACATCTCCACAATGGACATATTGTAAAAGACTAACTATATTTTCCTCCTTCCTATCCTGCCCCCACTTGTCCTATTTTCTACTTTGACGTTGTCTATTTTCAAAAGTGTGTGCTTTGAACTACCTTCCCCACCAAATCTACCCTCCTTTTTATCATAACCCCTCTTATCCCCTTCCTGCTACTCTCCTGTAGGGCAAGATACCTAATTTAGAGTGTATGTCAGGGGAAAATATGGTCATTCAGTGAAATAGAGGACTTTCAAGCATTCTTTTTGGGCCTCCTTTGCCATTTGAGTTAGTCTGTTTATAAAGGTGTTATTTTCTTCAGTCAGGTTGTTGACTCTCTTATCATGATTTTCTTGCATTATTCTTATTTCTCTCCCCAATTTTTCCTCCACTTCTCTTATTTAATTTTCAAATTCCTTTTTAAGCTCCTCTATGGCCTCCATCCAGTTGGTATTTTTCTTGGAAGCTTTTGGTGTGGGAGTTCTGACTGTGTTGTCTTCCTCCTATTCCATGCTTTGGTCCTTTTTGTCCCCCAAAAAGGAATCTAAAGTTGCATTGCTGGACTTGCTTTGCTTCTTCTGCCTGCTCATGTTGCCAGTCAATTACATGGCTTTTGGGCTCAGTAGTAAAATTCTGCTTTCAAAGAGGAAAGCTCTGTCCCAAATTGCTGGGGTTTTCATAGTTTCCAGAGCTATTAGGAGGCCGCCATTTTTTGCAGCCCCCCCACCAGCTTTGGCTCACTGAAAACACACCTCAGGACCACCACCCAAGACCATGATCTGATCCAGGCAGCTCAAGGCAAGAGCACTTGGCCTCTGAATGATTGCTTGGCACCCCTGAAATCTGCAGGCCAGGAGCTTCTGAGGCAGCCATGTGGAGGTGGCTACAGGGCCTCTGCTTCAGACTGCTGCTAGCTCTGGAGGCAGTTGGGCTGGACCTTCTCCCTCAAATTTAGCTGAGTTCCACTAACCTTTTCCCTTTGTCCTTTGCTCTTGTGGGTTGGTGATTCTGGAAATCACCACAGTTGCACAGAATAACACCTGAATGCTCTGGGACTGAAACTGCATGGGACTGGGCTCTGCTTCCAGTGAGTGGCAATGACTGCCTGCCAGGCTATCTTCAGTGGGAGCTTTGTTACTCCATCATTTTTATGGAGTCTGGAGCTCTAAAATTTGTTTAGAGTCATATTTTATAGGTCTTTGAGGTGGTATTGGGGCAAGCTTGCGGAGTTCTAGTGTTTCTATGCCGCCATCTACACTCTGCCCTCCCCAAACTTACCTATTTCTATCAAAGGCACCACCATTCTTCCAGTTTCACAGCTTTGTAACCTTAACATTATCCTTGAATTTTCACTTTCCCTCATTCTACACACCCAACCAGCTGTTAGATCTTGTTATTTCTACCTCTAGACCATCTTGTGCATCTGATACCTTCTCTCTATTCTCATGGCCACTGTTATGGTTCAAGCTTATCTAGATTATTGCATTGGCTTCCCTGCCTCATTTCTCCTTCACTCCAGGTCATCTTCTAGACCACTATAGTGATTTTTCTTAAGTATAGATCCGAGCATGTCATTCTCCTCCCTGCTCAATAAATATCTCTGGTTTCCTTCTGCCTTGAGAATAACAATTTAGATTTTTTAAAGATCTTCAGAACTGAGCCTAAATCTGTATCTCCAGTTTTGTTGTACGTTACTTCTTCTACTGAACTGTGATATCTAGTAAAATAGGCCTCTCTATTCATTGCACACAAAAAAAACTTCATCAAAAACTTCAATGACTGTCACACATACCCGGGATGGGCTCTGTTTTTACCTCTACCTCATTCATAGATTTGCTTCCTTTTTAGCACTACTTTCTACATGGTCTTTTTAATCCCCTTAATTGCTGGTGCTTTTCCTTGTATTTAACCTCTTTATATTTATTCTGTATATTTTTATAAATAACTATTCATTGTTTCCTTGGCACAATTCTCTGCCTTGAGAGAAGAAATTGTTTTATTCTTTATATTTTCGTCCTCAGAACTTAGCACAGTACCTGGAATATAGCGGAGTGCTTAATAAAATATTTGTTGGATGATTGATGGATGAATGGAATACAAAGAAAATACTCTGGGTTGTGGTGGGAGGGGTCATTACCAGCAGGGAGAATCAACAAAGATTTCCTAGAGGATCTGGAAAAGACTGGATAGGACTTGATGATACTGAATAGTGGAGGAAGGTAATTCTAGGCCTGGAGAGTTAGTTGCATAAGCAAAGTCAAGGAGTCTGGAACTTTGTGACTCCCTTCTATATTTGGAGGACAGAATAGTCCTTCCCTTCCTCTCCCCACCAGAACACATGGGGAAGAGAAATATGAGAAATCTGGAGAGCTGGGGTGGTAACATATTGTGAATCTTTACTTGATATGTCATGTCCTTGGAGGGACTTTGAGCAGTGGAATGACACTGAATGATTTATGTATGGCTAGGGAAGATCATTCAGAAGTGGTGTGAAGGATAGAAGTGGGGAGACAAAGCCTTATTAAACTTACTGTGGCAGTCCCAGCAGGTAGTAATAGACCAGTGCCAGTAGGAACAGAAAAGAAGAGATGAATGCAAGAGACTTTACAGGCAATGGCCGTTGTTTCAGATGTAATCCAATTGTTAGAGACTTATGACTTAAAAGGTCAATATACCAAAATCATTTGTAAAGATTTTCTTGCTTTTCTTGGCTTGTAGTCAAGGAAATTTGGGAAAACATATTATATGGTATACATACTATATTATTATAGTGTTATTATTATCCCCATTTTACAGTTAAGCAAACTGAGACAAACAGAAGTTACATGACTTGCTCAGAGTCCTACAACCAGGTCAAATCCCAACTCAGGTCTTCCTACCTTAAAGCCCAGTGCTCTGTCCATGGCACCACCTAGCTGCCTTTGCCTTCTTTTTTTTATTAAAAGAAAGAAAAACAAAGCATAGACTCTGGAATGAGCAGCTACTAGTCTCAAAGATGTATGTAAATTTTCAGGCACAGCCCTGAATATGTCAGTTTCTCCACTCTCCCCTGCTGGTTGAATGTTAGAACCCCCCTTTTCTTCTCCCAGTTACCTTCTGGGTTCACCTAGCTCTGAGCAGCTTTCTGAATGCAAATAAAACTCTTACAAGGCTTCACAATGGGGTATATGAGTGGCAGTAAAGTCCTCTTTCTTCTCCTTATATCCCCCACTATGCACTATCACCTATTCCCATAATCAGGGCAACTGCGAATGAATCATCAGCGGACCTTGCTATGTATAGTGCTTACTCAGTTCTTAAATTATCAACTTCTCCACTGTATTTGGCCAGAGTGCTGACCTCTAGTTAGTCCCCTCACTTTTGTGGGGTTGTTTACTCTTCTGTAAATAAGAGGGTCAGAGCACGGCAGAAATATGGTTGGATTTGGAATCAGACAGCCTTTGTTCAAATTCTGCCCTGCCACTTACTATCTTTTTTTTTACTGTAATAAATTTTATTTGTTTTCTTGTTTACATCATTCATTTTCATGAGATTTTTGAATTACAAATTTTCTCCCTGTCTTTCCCCTACCCCAAACCCAAAACAGCCATCCCACTGTAGAGCCCCTCCCCTGGTCTGCTCCCTAACTTTCTGGTAGGGCAGGGAGGGTCTCCCTATCCCAGCCCCTGTATATCTTGATTCCTAGTTGCAGGTATTGCAGAGCTTTAAATTCTAGACTCTTTTGGTTCCTCCTTTGTCACCCACCCCTGCTGGAAGGACAACCAATTCAATACAGGCTGTGTAGGTGTGATTATACAAGACATCTTCATAGTGGACATATTGTGACAGTGATATGTCCCTCCTTCCTATCCCTCTTCCCCTTGTTCTGTTCTCTACCCTGTCCCTGTCTCTTTATTGAAATGTGAGCATCCAGCATCCTTCCCCCAGAC
>JAQQSW010019767.1:0-10984 GCA_028646575.1 Pseudocheirus occidentalis
GATGCCCCAGGGCCTGGCCTGGCCGGGGTTTCAGCCCGGCTCCCAGACTGCTGCGAAGAGCCCCGCCTGCTGCGCTGCTTGTAGCAACAGATGTGCTTACTGTCTTTTGGAGAGTTTTGGAGCTTGAAAATCTGTTTAGAGTCCCATTTTATGAGTTTTTTAGCATGTTTGTGTGGGATCTGTGATGCCCCACTGCTTCTATGCTGCCATCTTGGCTTTGCCCCCTGCAAAGAACTTTTTCAAAGATTATCTCATTTTATACTCACAACAACCTAGTAAATAGGTGCTGATATTATCCTCACTGACCGAAATTAAGTGACTTCCCCAGGCTATCTTTCCATATTTCCCTATATTTACAATTTCTTTCAGCACAATAATATTCCATTCCATTCATTTATCTCAACTTGTTACTCCATTCCTCAATCAATAGTTATTCACTTTGTTTCCAGTTCTTTACTACTACAAAAGTAGGCAATGAACATTCAATTCAATTCAATTTAATTACTAGAATAAACCTAACCTTTAAGGTGAAGATTAAGGGACCTACAATGTTGTACCACAAACTGACCATTAGTGTCATTATCACCACTGTCAGAGATCAACTAATAGGCTAGAGAGAACACTAGTCTTTCCCTGGATATATTTACCCTGTACTACTTATAGCTTTAGTGAAAAAAAAAATTAAGAAATCCTCTTGAGGAATCAAGTCTGCAAAGCCAAAAGCGTTCAGCAAAATCCAGGATCTGGAGAGGCCCAGGTTGCATCAATGAGCTGGCATTGCATAAAGAAAGAACTCCTGGAGTTGCCCTAGCTAAGGAAGAACATACCATTCCAAGGCCCCTCTACAAAACGCCTTCCTGATGATTTTTCCAAAGTTGTCTTAATGACCCTATATGCCACTGATACATAGGACACTAACTGGCGTCACATGTAGCCTCACTGGTGAAATAGGTACCATCAGCTTTCTCCTTTCTGTGTCCTCTCCCCCTTACCTGATATCCCATTCCTGTCACCATTCCCATATATGGTGTATGTCCCCTCCCTCATATCATAAGTGGACCTTAAGAAAGGTTCCAAAGAAGCCACTTATTATTAAGGCACAAGATGCCTTACTATCAATTAACTGAAGTCACTATTTCCTGTCATCTTTGGGGTAGGTTTAGCAGACTTAATGTAAGCCTGGTCTCTAGGGCAAGGATCAAGTCTTATTAATTCCTGTATCCCTCAAGTTCCCTAACCCAGTGGTGGGCACATAGTGGTCACTCAAAATCACTTAGTGTAATGCTTGAATAAGTGAATGAATAAATGGTCTTTTTCATGTTAAAGCAAAGTTGGAGAGAAGTACTGTAGTACAGGGGGAAAAGAGCTGAACTTGGAGTTTCCAGACCTGAGTTCGAATTGTGACTCTGCCCCTTATTACCTCTATTACCTATCACTTGAGCAAATCACTTAAGCTCTCTGTATCTCAATTTCCTTATCTGTAAAAATGATAAATTTATACTAAGCCAAGGGTTATCTTCCATTTTTCCTGTGTCCCAGATCACTTTAGGAGTATGATTAAAGCCTATGGACACCTTCTCAGAATAATGCTTTTAAATAATTGAAAGAAATGTCATATTCCAGTTAGAGATAAGTGGGAAATAAAGATGTAATTTCTTTTTTCTCTCTCATTGTTAGCAAAACATTGAAATCTCCTCTTGCACCCCTTAAGAACCATTGGACTAGGTGATGTCTATGGCTCCTTCAAGCTTCAAGTCTCTGGTCCTAAGATGCAAAATTCAGGTGAAAGAAAATTAGTAGCTGAAGTCTTTTTGGGGTCCCTTCTAAGCGACCTAAAATCATGCCAAGTAAACTGCTACCTGCCCAACCATGTGGAAAGATGATCTTGTATCATCTATGGTTTTCAGTATGAAGATTTTAACTGAGAAGGAAAAGGCTGGCTTCTTTTTAATGGGGAAGGAGAGAAATAAAATCAAACAAAAAAAAAACCACAGGCATTTTGAACCTGGGAGTTGTCTATCAAACCATATGAAGTCCTTGGGGTGCAAATCTGGCCTCTTATAAGAACAAGAGCAAAACAATTTATTGGAAAATGATCTCAATGGAACAGGCTGAGGATTTGATTACTTAAAGCCTTAAATTTTTTATTATTCCCCAAAAGGTCTAGGAGATTGTCATCTGCTGTTTGTTAGGGATAAATGAACCAATTCAGATAAAACAAGAGCCAATTTGAATTTCTGTCTAGACAACAAGCAAAGCATAAAGTTTGTCAAAGGATGGAAAATAGGTCCTTCATAACCCTTCTCTTTTCCTCCCTGCCAGGGACCCCTTGGCCTCTCCTCCCCAGCCAGAGTATGGAACAAAAGCTAAATCCTAGTTTGCTACAGGAAAGGACTTTGAGGAGAAGAGTTGGCTAAGGCTCTAGGAAAATGTGAAATTCACAAAATCAACTTTTCTTTCTCTAAGGAATCTTGACCTAACCAGCAGCAGATGCAGATCAGTGGGGGCTATGCAAACAATCTGTAGGCACCTAGTTTCTGGATGCCCGTAGCTTAGTGGGAACAGAGAATGATGAACTTCCTCAGAGCAAGCAAGGAAACCTTTATCATTTTTCTTACTGTGGTTCATTCAGATAACCTTCGCTTCCCCTGCTCCTATAACACATCTTATTTTCATTGCTTTACTCTGCTGAAATTCTAGGTGGCAGAGCCACCAGTGTGAGGTTTGTATTGCAAGTTTTAAAAACTCAATTTAAGTTGAATAACCTTAAAGGAAATGTCTTCTTTCAGGGAAGGGTTTTTTCTTTTTTTTTTCTTCTCCTAATTCATTTCAGCAGCGCATTTGAGTAGGTCACAGCTGGGGAGCCAGAGGAGGGGAAAAGATAGGAGAGGAATTTCACCTTCTGTTGAAATAGAGGGAGTAGGGAAAAGTGGGGAAAGTAGTGGAGAGAAAAGTTGAAGGATAGACACATTTTCTTGGGTTTAAAGTAACTTTTTAAAAAAGAATAAGTTGAGAAGAAGTCCATAAGAGTCAAGAAGACCTCCATTTCAGTCCGGTTTCTTGCATATTCAGATTGTGTGACCCTGTCCACTTTGATTAACCTCTAAGTACCCAAGTCTGAATGTGTGATTCAAGGGACTGGCTGGCCACAATATTCCCAGTAAGCCAAAACCAGATTAAAATATAATTGGGAAATACATAACTAAATACAAATATAATAAAATGTAGATAATATCACATTTTACAAATTAAGTTAATACACAGGCCGTGCAGATCCTTACGTAGAGATTCTAGGCCCATTTTTATTTGTGTGACACCACTGGCCTAACTCTCTAAAACTATAAGATGAAGAAAAGCTGTCACCCTGCATTGGTAGAGGGCATTTCCTTATTTTCAAGTTCCTAGTACCCAGTGAAATAAAAGCTCTACTTTTTATCCCTAAGTCCATTAAAGAACTCATCATTATCAAAGACCATTCCTTGTATATTTATTTGAACATGTGTATATCTTAACTTTTAGATAATAATTTTTGCTTTTACTCGTATATCAACGTTACTACTTCAGACCAACAAGATTGGTTAATATGCCTGTATACCTCAAATACAAAAGTTACAGGGAAAAAAAAACCATTTTAGCTCCCCAACAAAACTCTTCTACAAGGATCTAGAAAATGTACCATATCAAACCATAATCAGGATGCCCAAGAATAATATCACACCGAATAATTTTCTCAGATCAGTATAGGTATGTGGATACTGGGGACAGGGTCTGACCAGGTTTGGGTGGGCAGAGCAATGAAGCCTATGTACCATGGCAAGAAGAGAACCATGACCTATACAGAAGGACATTTGCCTCTTGTAGATGATGGAAAATGTACCAACTGGTAGCTCTTTTGTTTGCTAGCCATTTCTAGGGCCCAGATCCAGTGTGAATTAAGGAGACCTGCAACTAGGACAATGAATTCCAGAGTTCCAGGGTAATGCATGGCAATGGACCCTAGGCTGTGTACTAGGCAATGGTAATCTGGTAGTCAGAAATCCAGGGGAATCTGCTGATCATTTCATGATAAAAAATTATGGAGCTGAAAAATAAATCTAAAACTGACACAATGTCGATCAGAGTACTGGTTTTGGACCATGGTGTCCAACATCCTGATCCAATTAAAAGAGTAGAAGATGCCTTATTTAAAATGTTTCATTAGAATATTTTTAAAAGTGAATTCTGGACTATTTAAAAACAGAAATATGAAGGAAAGAAAGTAGTAAAACCATAAAGGCGATTCTTTGAAAATAAAGTTAATCATAGAACTAAGAAGAAAAGTGTGTGGTATTTAGGCAAAAGATTTTTGTTATTAATCAAAAAGGAAAAGGCCCATTTTCTTTAGAAGCTTTTGCAAATGAAGGTATAGTAGTCTTCCACAGAGCAAAAAGAAAAAATGTGGAGAGGTTGACTCTTGCATGTGGCGGAAAGACTATAAATTTTCTTGATGACCTGAAAGCTGAGTGTTTGGAACATGTAGGACTTGTCTATGAATCTCTATTGGGAGAAAATAAATTCTTCTCTGAGGAATGTGGCAACCCTCAAACTGTCACATAGTTGATCAAAGGACTTAATAAGCACATGCTCACACAGCTCAAGGATATGGTAAGTGATGGTCTCTGAGTTATCAAGAATGCTATTGAAGATGGCTGGGTGGCTCCTAGTTTTGGTGCAGTGGAAGTAGCCATACGTGAAGCTTTCATTAAACTTAAGCCCAATGTAAAAAAAAAGGAGGGTCCATGATGGAGTTCAAGCTTTTGCTGATGCATTGCTCCTTATTTCCAAGGTTCTTACTCAGGACTCTAGTTAGTTTTGATTTTCGTGAAAGACCAGCTGAAGTACCAGCTGAACATTCAAAATCAGGACAACTTGTAGGTATTGATTTGAAGAAACCTAAGTGGATTGTTGCAGCTGAAGTCAGTATCTAGGATGACGATTGTGTCAAGGAACAGTTTCTTCATTCTTGCCCTGTAGTTGCTACCAAAAGTTTCCTGGTTGATGAGATCATGTGACCTGGAATGTCTTCTCAGAAAGGTTAAAATCACAGTTCCATTGTAATCAACTACATAAAGAACTTCAAAATGTTAGATTTTTTTAGATGATGGAAAATGTACCATGTACATTTCCTGTAACTTTTATATTTGAGGTATACAGGCATATTAACCAATGTAGTTTTTTTATTCCTAGCCTCTAAAAGATTGTCAAAATAAAAAATGTTTTTCTTATTGTAGCTGTAAACATCCTCTAAAACTGAAATTATTGGCACCCATTCAAATGTAAGGCCCTAAAATTAATTACAAATTAATTTCTTAAATTGCACTGAAACATATGATTAAGGCTTCAGTTATTTTTTTTTAATCCATCCCCTCAAAAAAAAAATGAAGATGCAAGAGGAAAAACTTGGTAAAGAGTTGAGAGGTATGAAAGTAGGATTTGGAAACAGAGTTAACAGCTTGGTACAAAAGGTACAAAATGCTACCCAAGGGGAAAAAAAACACCCTGAAAGTTATCACTGATCAAATAGGGACTAATTATTTTATGAGACAAAAAGAAATACTGAAACAAAGTAGAAATATAGAAAAAAACGGAAGAAATGTAAGTTACCTAAAAAAAGATAAAAATGACTTACAAAAAGATTAAAGAAAGATAATTAAAGACTCACTGGACTATGCTAAAGTCATGTTGACAGAAAGAGAGAGAGAGAGAGAGAGAGAGAGAGAGAGAGAGAGAGAGAGAGCGCACCTCAATACCATAAGAAGTCATAAAAGAAAAGCACTTAAACACACAAAACAAAGTAGAAATAGAGTCCACTGGTAATTTTCTGACAGAATTCCTAAAATAAAGTCTTGAGAATATTGTAGTCAAAACACCAGAGCTTCCAAATCAAAGAAAAAATGCTTCAATTAGTCAGAAAGTAAGAATTCAAGAACCAAAGAGCCACATTCAAGATCACAGAGGGCTTAGTCACAACCCTATGATAAGCAGAGAACTTGGAAAACAATATTCCCAAAGGTAAAAGATACAACATTGAACAACAACAACAAAAATAATTTACCTAGAAAAACTAAGTAGAATCCCACATGGGAAAAAAAGATGAAATTTAATAAACTAGAAAAATTGCAAGCACTCTTGATGAAAAATAAAGATAAAAAATACAGAAACTTTGAAATACTAATCAGAAGTCAAGAAGATTAAAGAGGTAAACATAAGAGAACAACCATAAGGAATTAAATGATAAACTCTTTACATTCTAATATTGTGAGATGATATATGCTTCTAAAAATCCTACCATCAACAGGCCTTATACAAAAAGTTGAAATTAGAGGGCTTGAAAGTGGACATGTTATATTTTAATTGTTATTATATTTTTGCTTTTTGGAGTGGGGAAGGCAGGGAAATTGGGGTTGAGTGACTTTCCCAAGGCCACATGGCTAGTAAGTGTTAAGGTGTGAGGCTGGATTTGAACTCAGGTCCTCCTGACTCCAGGGCTACTGCTCTATTCACTGTGCCACCTAGCCACCCCATATTTTAGTTATCTTAAAAGAATAACGGAAAGGTAAAGGAGGCATATACTAGAAAGGATGTAGAAAATGATTTCATATAACTAGGATACACAAGTAGGAATCTACACAAGCAAGGTCAAAAGGATATGACAGATCTGATAACACCTGAACCTCAGTCTCATTTGAAATTTTCAAAGGAGGGATAAAATGTAGACATGTAGTTGGATATGGAAATACATTTCATTCAAGAAGAAAAATGGACAAAAAGAAAAGGAGACATTTGAGAAAAAGAGGAAAGGTAAACTAAGGGAGAAATCAGTCCAAAGCAAAACAAACTCTTAAAAGAGTGGGTGAAAAAAATAAGGAAAAATATAAGAGAATAGGATGGAGTGAAATATATAAGTCATAACAGTGAATGTGAATGGGATGAACTCACCCATAAAAAGGAAAAAGATAACAGAATGGATTAGAAATCAGAATTCAACAATAACTTTACAAGGAACATACTTGAAGCATAAATATAACTATATACTTAAAATAAAATGGCATAACAAAATGTATAATGTTTCAGTTCAAGCAACAAAGATATCTAGAGGTAGCAGTAATGATTTCAGGCAAAACAATAGTAAAAATAGACTTAATTTAAAGAGATAATTAGGGAAGCTACATTTTGCTGAAAGGTACTATAGGAAATTAATTAATATGAATACTAAATATACCTCTAGGTCCCAGTTAGTAATAATAATGCATTCCCTGAAGTGGCTGGTTTATTTGAATTCATACTGCCTATTTCCAATTGAATGGAACCAACTACTACTATATCACATATAAATATAAGTTGGAATAATGTTACTTTGAATACATGTGGCTTTAGGGAATTCATTATTCACACTAAACTGGACTTGGTTGTATAGATGACAAATGGCATAGCATCTAAATATTTAAAGTAAATATAAGAAGAATAGTAAAAATGAAGTGAAGGATCTAAGTAGAATTTTAGGAAAGTTAGACATGATAGACCCATGGAAATTATTGAACAGGAATAGAAAAAACTTCATGACACCTGTATAAGTACATGGTGACTGCAAAAAAAAAATGGTCAAATATTGGGGTATAAAAGTATCACAAATCCAGAAAAGCAGAAATATTAAATCTATTTTGACAGGCAATGCAATAAAATTTACATTCAATAAAAGGTTGTTGGTAAAATGATTAAAAGTAATTGAAGAATAATATTCCTAATAAATAAGTTGGTCAAAAAACAAATCATAGAATAATCAATAATTTCATTAAAGATAATGAAAATGTTAAAACAACATGCCAAATTTTGGGATGTAGCCAAAGCAATCTTTAGATTTTCTAGAGATTTACATCTCTAAATATTTTCATTAAAAAAGGAGAGAAAAACTATTCAACAAATTGGGCGTACAGAAATATAAAAACCTAGACAACCAACAAAACCTCTAATTAAAGACCAAAAATAACTTCTAATGAAACACCAAAGTAAAAATCCTTAAAATAAGAAATGAATAAATTAGATGGAAAAAAAGTGAATTAACAAATAAAACCTGAAACTTCCCTCTACCCCCTTTTTGGAAAAAAAAATAGACAAACCATTTGCTAACATTATTCAAAGAAGACAGAATAAAACAAAATTACCAGTATCAAAAATGAAAAGTTGTATTCATATCTAATGAAATAAAAGAAAATGATTAGGAACTATTTTAACCAATTATATGCCAATTAAAATGTCAATCTACATGAAATGGACAAATATTTATGAAAATATAAAATGTCCAATTAATGAAACAAGAAATGGAGAATTTAAATAACTAAATTATGTAAAAAATAAATTGAACAAGATATAAATGAACTCCCAAAGGGAAAAAAACCCCACAAGCCATCATCATATATATCAGGAAGCAAGTTGTATTACATATTTAAGCAATGATTAATTTTGCTGCATATAGTATTTGAAAAAAGTAGGAAAAGTACGGTCTTATTAAATTCCTTTTATTAGATAAATATTGCGTTGATACCAAAAATCAGATAGATTCTAAACAAATAAAGAAATTTATAAACAAATATCCCTAAGGAACACTAAAGCAAAATTTGTTTTAAGTATTAGCAAGTAGATCACAGGAATGTATTACAACATTGTACATTCTGACCAGGTTACATTTAAGAGCAAAGATGGTGGAGTAGAAGCACTCAGCTGAACTCTCCCAATACTCCCCTCCAAGCAACTTTAAAATGACACCACAAATTGCATTCTGGAATAATAACCAACAAAAGGTCAGCGTGAGAAATTCTTCCAGTCCAAGACAATTTAGGAAATTAGAAAGAGAGATCTGTGACATGGGGGTTGAGGTTAACCAAGAGCCTCCTTTGGCATAACACCAGTATTGAGGCTAGGTATGGCAAAAAAATAAGAAAGCGTCAGTAACTTCAGGAACTTTCAGGTCAGGGACAGTAAAGGGACAGGCAATTGGTCAGAAAGAGATTACAGGGGAACCCTGAACTGGCGTTGGACACAGTACCAGACACTGTCTGACAGCTGCAATACCTATTCCTACTTCTGTATCACAGTTCAAGGACAGGGTGTTACTTGTAGTCAAGAAGGAAGTAGGAGCCCTGAGGAACAGTATCACTTTCAGTCCTGAGGGATTAAGGATTTTGAGGAACAGCATTGTTTTCCATCCCAAGGGAGCTAGGGCTCTAAAGAACAGTATAACTTCTGATCTCAAAGGAGCAGTGTTCCTAAGGAGAGATATCACAGGACTCTGAGTAGTTATATTGATTATAATCCAAAAGAATCAGGGCCCCTCCCTGGTTAAGGACCTGAGCAGTGAATAGAGCTCTATCCAGAGCATATACCTTGGAAGCACTGAAAAGTTCCAAACTCCTAGAACTCTTAGCTCTGAAAACAGCAATGCTAAAAAGCCTGAAGCTTGAGACAACGCCTCTCCCATGATCTCCCCTTCCCTGTCAGGAACAGAATACAAATTTAACACAAATTTCAAAGTCAAGAAATAGATTGGGAAAATGAGCAAACAAAAAATGAAAGAATCTGACCATAAAAAGGTACTATGGTGAGAGGAAATATGAAGACAAAACTCAAAGACAATGATGTCAAAACACCTACAAGCAAAGTCTCAAAGGAAAAAAAAAGTGAACAGACATAAGCCCAACAAGAATTCTTAGAAGTGTTGGTTTTTTTTAATGATTTAAAAAATCAAATAAAAGTGTAGAGGAAAAAAATTGAATAAAGGAATGACAGCAAGGGAAGAAAAATATGAAAGGACAATTAACAGCTTGATAAAAGACACAAAAATTACTGAAGGAAATAACACTTTAAAAAACAAAAACACATCTCCTGCTGAAGGCAGGTTGGCAGGAAGGGCTCAACACAGCACCCTGGGAGCAGAAACCAGCCCAGCCTAAAACCACAGCCCAGGGTGACCATGAGCCACAGCTGGAGCCTTCAGGAGAGTGGATCAGTGGCAGCTGTGGCAGTTTCCAGAATTATCAAGCTGTAAGATACAAGGACTAAGTGAAAGGTCAGTGGAACTCAGCTAAATTTGGGGGAGAAAGGCAGTTGGGCAGAAATGGCAAGGAAGGCAAGGAAATGGCAAAAGCAGAAGGCTGCTGCCTCCACATGGCTGCTTCAGAGCTCCCAGCCTGCAGAATGCAGGGGGGCCAAGCAGTCATTCAGAGGCCAAGTGCCCTTGTGTTGAGCACCCTGGAATCAAATTGTGGTCTTGGGTGGTGGTCCTGGAGTACATTTTCAGTGAGCCAAAGCTGGTGGGGGCTGCAGCAGCCTCCCAATAACTCAAGCAGCTGTGAAAACCCCAGCAATTTGGGACAGAACTTTCCCTTCTGGAAGCAGAGTTCCACAGAGCGAAAAAGTCAAGAAATTCACTGGCAACATGAGCAGGCAAAGGAACCAAAGTAAGAACAGCAATAGAACTCAAGAATCCTTTTTTGGGGATGAAAAGGATCAAACATGGAACAGGAGGAAGACAACACAGTCAGAACTCCCACACCAAAAGCTTCCAAGAAACATATAGACTGCCTACAAGCTATAGAGAAGCTTAAGAAGGATTTTGAAAACCAAATAAGAGAAGTAGAGGAAAAATTGGGAAGACAAATGAGAATAATGCAACAAAATCATGAAAAGAGAGTCAATAATCTGACTGAAGAAAATAACACCTTAAAAAACAGATTAACTCAATTGTCAAAAGAGGCCCAAAAAGCCAATGAGGAGAAGAATGCCTTAAAAAGTCGAATTTGCCAGATGGAAAAAGAATCTCAAAAGCATTCTGAAGAGAATAATTCCTTCAGACTTAGAGTGGAGCAAATGGAAGCAAATGACTTTATGAGAACTCAAGTTACTATTAAACAGATCCAAACAAATGAAAAAATAGAAGGCAATGTGAAAT
>JAQQSW010019768.1:0-10984 GCA_028646575.1 Pseudocheirus occidentalis
TCTCCTGTTCTTTCCTCTCCTTTCACATTATTACTATTATGGAAATGTTTTAGATGACTACACATGTATAACCTATATGATATTTCTTGCTTTATCAATGAGGAGGAGGTGGAAAAGAGAAAGAGAATTTGAAACTCAAAGTTCTTGAAATGAATGTTTAAAATTGTTTACATGTAACTGGGGAAAATAAAATACTAATTAAATAAATGTAAAGATATATTAAAAAAACTCTGAAATTCTATGATTCTGGTCATGTTGTGGAATGTAATAAGGAAAGATTTATAAAAAATAAGTTGACCTATTTGGCATATGAATGTAAGTACATAGAAAATTAGTCAAGATAACATAAAATAACCCTAGGGCATATATTTCAAAATTCATACATTATGACATAATACCATTTTAATTTTAAAAAATCTAATAAAAATTTTTGTGTATGATGTATCAATGAAAATTTCCTCTGATATATAATTAAATATCTTTTTAACATATACATCAAGTAGTCATACACTTTTGTATTATTTTGTGACCTTTGGTGAGTGGGAATCTACCACCACCTGAAGCGTCCAATTCAACTTTTGAAAAGTTTACTTGTTTGGGAGCTGTTAACCTAAAGCTGACACTTCACATATTTTACCTCTTCCTTCTACTTTTGTTCTTTGGAGCAAATAGGACAAGTTTAATCCCTATTTAATGTAATCACCTTGGAAATATTGTAAATGTAGTACATATCTAATTCATTTAATTACCACTTTGTAAATCACCTGTCATGTTCAAAACACTGTGTTAGCTTCAAGGGAAATAATAGCAAATAAACCACCTCCCACTCTAAAGTATATTTTTGTACCCACTAAATATTCTGTTGTGATACAATCTCAAAAGTTAGAAGGTGAAGGGACCTGAAAGACAAAATCATCCAGTATTGAAGATGGACTCCTGAATATTAAGCAAGTGTTCATCCTGATTCTGCTTGAAGTTCTCCTGTGAACAGGAACCCACTATTGATACAGTTTTTTATTGTACTCCTACACAACTCTAAAGTATCAGGAACTATTTTTCTAGTACAAAGCTTAAAATTATATTTTGGTAACATTGACTCATTGCTTCTGGCATTATACTACTCTGGAACCAAATAGAAAAATTCAGATCCTTCTTCCACATGATGATCTTTCAAATACTTGAAATCAGCTATTGTGTCCTTATCATCTCTACCCCCTTTTTCCAACCCTCTTTCCTCCTCTCCCTGGATGATATTTTGTTGAGGAAACAACAAATGCAGAATCATTTCATGGTCCTCTAGGGTGTGAAGGAATATAAAAGTTGTATGCAAGATGGAGAAACAGAGTTAAATATAGACCTTAAATGACTCCTTTAATGTTGCCCATTGCATTCATTTAATATCACCCTACTCCACCCCATAAAACTTGTGGGAGTACTAAAACACACACATATATGTCTACACACACATATGTATTTACACATATGTATTTGCATGTGTGTACGTATGTCTGGAGAAAATAGAACTGAAAGTGAAAAGAAGAGTGTGAACTAGATGGCAAGGAAGGACATCTACAATGTGGAAGAATGAGCTTGGACCTTGCCTTACCCTTTTATGGTGCTATGAATCTTATTATAAAGGAGGGAGAGTGCATTAACGTGCTACTTGGAAAAAATTACATAGGATTCATCAGTTAGAGTGAATTAACACATTTTTAAAGCTGTTCATGGGTTTTGTTATAAATTCCTCTACCCCTTTGTCTCTCTGTGTCTCAGTGTGGCAGCCAGCACCCTAGCATACCTAGGGCAGCTGCTAGCACAAGTTCTTTGATCTGCTTTTCAAAAAGAAAGCAACTCAAAATGGGTTAACAATCATACTTTAATCAAATATATATCATTTACTTAGTTCAGGGGAAAAAATCAGCACCCAGAACTTCAGAGAAAATACAAACAGAAGTTAAAAGCAAACAAAAAATACAGATAGAAAAACAGACTAGTAGACTGGGCTTCCCCCTGTCCGACCATTACATCCATACCTAGTTAGTTACCAGAGAGAGAAACACCAACATCTGCTTGTTCACAATGTTGGGCTCAACAGCTACACAGAGTCATATCTGGCCAAATCACACAATTCTTCCATTCTTCCCATGAGTGAGATACAAATCAAAACCTCACATCATGGTATATATAGACTTCTCCAGGGTCAGAGAATGTCACAAGCCTCATGACCCACTGCCCAATCATGAAGTAACAAAGTGTGAGTGTTCCTGAAAAACAAGCCTCCCACCACAGGCTCCACGTGACTGCATTCAGCCTGTTAGGGGGCAGAATACATTTTCAAATCTGGGAAGGTCCTCAGAGCCACCTAAGCCTATCAGAGGGCCTAGGGGCAGGGAAGATCTTCAGATTCCCATAACAGATATTTATAGTAACTCTTTTTGGTTTTGATGGTGGCATATAATTGGAAACTGAGGGAATTATCAATTGTGGAATAGCTAAACAAGTTGTGCTGTATGGTTGTGATGGAATACTATTTTGGAAAAAAATATGAGCGGAATGGTTGCAGAAAAAAACTTTGGGAAGACTTACATGCACAGAAATGAGCAGAACTAGGAGAATATTGTACACAATAAAGCAATACTGTAACAAAGACCAATTGAACAACTCACCTACTATGTTCAAGACAATGTTCTAACACAACTCAAAAGCACTCAATAAAAAAATGCTATCCATTTCTAAAGAGAACTGCTGCTCTCTGAGTACAGAATGAAGTATGTTGTTTTTCACCTTACTTTTCTTGTATTTTACAATATATTTAACATGAGAAAAACATTTTGCATTACTTCACACGTATGATGGGTATCATATTGCTTGTCTTCTCAAGGGAGTGGAGTAGAGGTGGGAGAGGAAAAAAATGAAACTAAAAATATTTTTAACTTAATTTTTTAAATTTAAATTAAATTTAACAATTGATTAAATATTCTTAAATTATTAAAATAAAATTATTGTAAATATTCCTACAAAGCCCAAATATAAGGTAATTTAGCCCCTTAATTTGTAGCAATTTAGTATTTTTTTATTATCTTAACATTTTCTGAGAAGTCTTTATAACTTCCACACTTAAATGTACTACAATATATTTTTGTAGTAGTCCCACTATAGGTATGGTGCTATAATATTTACTTAGTTAACAAAGTACAATATTTTTGAAGTGTTTAGAAAGGAAAATTGCTTTCTAACTGTTAAGTACAGAGATTATATATTATGATGTCATTAAAAGGAAGAGAAAGAAATAAACATTTTACAAGGCCTACCTTCCCAGGAATAGAGGATATAAAATAACTATCATATATGTAAAAATACTTAAAACTGACCTGCTTTAGATGAACAGATATTACTAAATTTCTGTAAATGACAATAAATTTTATAAATAACAGTAAAAATAAATGGTTTTCTTATCACCTGAGATTTTTTTTTTACAGAATGGTTGTAAAAGAACAAAACAAAACATAGTCACTGGAGTAGCTGTGGTATATTAGGCTCTTGGTCCTAATAAGAACAGCTAATCATTTTGTAGTATTAATGAGGCAATGAAACTTACAAAAACAAACAAACAAAACCCAACAAAATAGTATATATGGGTAATTGGAAAAGATATTTGGATATTGAAAGCCAGTTGTGTATGAGTATTCATTCTCAATAACTGATTTTGCATGGCCTATTTTAGTTAAATCTTTCAAGTTTTGTTTTGTTTTATTTTCCCTCCCTCTGAAATGATGCTTAATTTATTATGGATATATTATGTTTGTACATAATTGTTCTCATGTTGTCTCATTCATTAGACTATGAATTCTTGCTAGAAGGGCCTGTCTTTTGCCTTTCTTTGTATCCTTATCTTTAAGCATTATGCTTAGCTTAAAGTACTCAATAAATACTTGTTAGTTGCTTGATGAGAAAGGAAATCTCTCCTGAAAAAAATTACAAAGCAAAACAAACCTTTAAAATACCAACCTTAATGAGTTTTATTTATTTATATTTTTATACAGGACTATGTACTGAGTTCCTATTCCATGTATGCAGGCTTTTTGGGGGTTATTAAAAATCAGTCTTTTAATAGTTTGAAGGGATTGCTTCTGTAATACTCTCTGAGTGTTTTAGGCTCAAATTAATGACCCACATATGATAAACTAAAGACAAATAGGTATTTTCATCATTCTGGAGATAAAAAGTGTAGACTATTCCCAGACTCATTCTCTCTGGAGTACTTTCTGTTCTCTTGATAGATTGATGAAAACATTAAAGAGCCCTGGAAGTCATTAAATTAACCTTCTTTTGTATATTTTTATTTACCAAACAATATATGCATATATAATCTATACATAGATATATATACATATATATATATATATATATAATTTGAATATATTTCAAAATAGATTATAGAATTTAGTTGACAAACACAGCCTTTGAAGATTAATTCTCCAAGGTCAGATTATATGCATGGGAGATGACCTAATTTACAACATTGGGGTTTCATGGGAATAACGAAAAAGCACAGCTCCACAAATTGCCTCTCAACCTAATTCAGTAAGTATCAAGGAAAGTTTATGCTAAAATAACACATCTAAGGGTATAGTTACTTTTATACTCACTTTAAAATTCTTCATGGCTTACGGAGCTATAAAGGTTAGACATGTGCACCAGCCTCCACTTTGGAATTGCTCATGCTCACTCTCTGAAATCCTGGCTTTCTAATTGGTGAGTATTCACTATATCCTGCATGGACTCAGTACCATGAGGTTACTTTCTATTTTTCTTCAAGACTTCATAGTCCTAGGGGCACCTAGGTGGTGCAGTGAATAGAGCACTGGCCTTGGAGTCAGGAGGACCTGAGTTCAAATCCAGCCTCAGACACATAACACACACACACACACACACACACACACACACACACACACACACACACCCCTAGCCCTGTGACCTTGGGCAAGTCATTTAACCCCAATTGCCCTACCTTCCCCCTTCAAAAAAGCAAAACAAACAAAAAAAGATAAAAAAAAAAAGACTTCATAGTCCTATATCTGAGACTCCATATTTTGACATTGAACTAAGGCCCTAGTTTGTTTTTTATTGTGGCTAGTTACAATTTGTCAAAAGTTGTTTTATGAATGATGTGACAACTATGTGACACAGGGGACAAAATTAAGATTGAGAGTCAAAAGACCTAAGTTCAAGCTCTCTCTTAAACCCTTCCTAGCTGTGTGATCCTGAGCATTTTAACATCTTTTTACTCAGTGTTCACAATTTTAAAATGAGAGTAACAATGCCACCCACCTTCCATGGTTCTTATGGGATCAAATAAAAATATAAAATCATTTTAGTGCACGAATTATAAGTAGGTGCTTAATAAATGCTTTCTTTCCTTCCTTCCTTCCTTCCTTCCTTCCTTCCTTCCTTCCTTCCTGTAGTACAGAATAACCACTCTAAACTAGAGATTTAAAGATAATAATTTCCCTTTTTTATAATTTTTGAGGCCTTTAATGAGTGCCTGAGGCAATGTTAAGTTAAGTTTAGGAGGTGAAGATTTGAACCTGTATTCAAAATTACAAACCTAACCTTTTATCTACTGCACTAGAATTCACCTCGGTAGTAAATATACTTTTCTATATACTTAACCATAGGACTGAAGATGAAATTAAAATATTTGAAATTCATATTATAAACAAAGAAATTCTAATGCTTGGGAATAAATTTAGGTGTGTAGATAGGCCCATAATTATCTGGAATTTTTTTAAGACTATGTGGCTAGCCCAATTTGTGAGAAGTCGGTTTTTATCAGTGATGTACTCTACAAGCTCAATTTTTTTCAATGTGAATTAAAATATAAATAAAATATGAAATATGACATTTCTCATATTCTTTTTACATATATAAGGTACCTACAAAAGAACATTTGATTATACAAATAGTTTATTACCACTTGAAACAGTGTCTTTAAGGAAATATCAACAGCATATTTTAGCCAACAACAAAAATCAGAGGTGACAAGCAAATAAAGCAGAGACTTTTCAAGGATATTCATTGATACAAATGAAATGAAATGACCTCAGATGAACAACTGACAAGATTTCTATGAACTAATTAGAATACAAGCCCTCTTCCACATTTTCCCCTAGCATTCTCCCCAAACACAAATCACATTAATGTGACAACCATAAAATATTTATAAAGTGACTACTTTAAACCAGGTCCTATGCTAAGCAGCTCATACAAAGAAGGAAATAATTCCTCTAGTAAGGAATTTGTATTGTAATGAGGAAAATAGTATATATGTCTGTATACACACATAGATACATACATGTAGTTATATGTCATATGTGTATATGTACATGTACGTATGTATAGCTAGTAAGAATGAATGTAAAGAGAATAACTATAGATAAAGGCAGGAGATCAAGTTCAAGATAGACTTCATATTTAAATAAATGCTTGAGAGAAGTCTTGAAAGAAAAGAATGATTCTATGGGACTTAAGTGAGGAAAGTGTGCATTCCAAGTATTGGGGCCAGCTGCTCAAAGGCATGGAGTCATAAAATGGAGTGTCACATATGAGAAAGAGAGAAGAGACAATCATCTAAATTGCAGAGATAACTTACAATGATTCTACAAAGATACATTGAGGTTAGGTTTTGAAGGGTATTAAATATGAAGTGGTGGATTTTGTATTTTTTTCCTAGAGTCAACCAATGGAGTTATAGAAATGAATGAGGCGAGAGTTGAAATTATGCTTCATTAAGATTCATCTCTTTAATTTCCATGAACTGGGAACATTGAAGCGGTTCAGTAGGGTTGAGTTAGACAACAATAAAAGTCAACAAAATTCCCTGTTAAGGTTGTTATCAAATCACAGAGAAGAAATTCAAAGGTTTCCTGTGCATAAGTACAAGGTATTGTATTATGTCTATGGTGTTTGGCCTTTAATTACATCTAGACAGTGTATTATTGGACCCATAGTACAGAAGACTGTACAAGACTCTCCTACAAAACACTGTTAGACATGAATAATGTCTAACAGAGAATAATATAATTTGTTATAATAACAAGGAATAATACAATGACCACCACCACTCCCTCATGCATTATCAGTTCAACAGTGAGATGTCCTTCAATGAGTTGGACCAAAACTAAAAATGAGTGACAACTACAATTATACTGTTAGATGTCTCTAGAAGGTGCAGAAAATTAATGGGCTAAATGATTGTTCACAGTCCTCCGTGGTCACACAGCTTACCATCAGAAACCTGCTTATTGACCTTGTTTGTGGTATCACTGCAACTCCAGGAATACTCCCAGCTAAACAAACTTTCAAAAATTAACTTACAGTTAAAAAGCAGCAGGAGATAATTAGCAACGTTAATGAGGCTGCTTACTGGATTCCACAACAATAACTTTCACAGCAGGAGAGCCACGCTATTTTTATGTCAAATATGCTTACCCTTAGCATTTCTTAATTACTTTTGGTGTTTTCCTGTAACTCAACTTAACCTCCAGGCGTCCTGTGGCTCCCCAAGTTGACCATCAATTATGAGGAGGTCATGTTGAAACACCTTGATAAACCCACAGTGCACTCCTGCCTTGGCAAAGGTTATGGACTATTTTGAAAGGAATTATATGCAGAGTGATTAAGAGAAATCTCAGCACCTTGCTTTGTTTTTAACTCAGTGAGTACCATTCCCCAAAATAGAAGAAAACTTACAAAACACATTTTTTGGAAAATGTGTTTCTGAAAAACTCAGGTTAATATTTGTGTAAATAATATTATTTTGCTTGCAAATCATTTCCAATCTGGTAATATTCAAACGTACTTGATAGTTTTTAAAAATACACACAATTAGCCTAACTTATTTCTTCTCATTTTAAGACAATTTAATTTCTTCCCTTTTTCCAAGTTATCATCCACTATATCACTTATCTCCAGAATCTGAGCACTTTGTAAACATTTATAAAAATAATAGCTATATAGCGAATAGGATATTCAGTATTTATTGAAAATTTTTGTGATATCAATTCAAGTATTTACTAAATCCCTGATTATGAAAACCACCATGCTAGCTTATACAGGAGACCCAAAGTTTAATAAGATACAATCTCTATTCCCTTGGAATTTACATTCTAGTAGAGGAATATGACACAGACACAATTAAGTACACTGCAATACTGTTTAATGAAACTATAATCTCAGTGATGTGAGTTTTCTTGTTTAAGGTTCATGATGTAATCCACTGATGCCTTCTCATTCAATATACATTTTCCCGTGCTCTCTAATAGAGAAGATATGTCCAGTGATCTTGGAGTATTTGCCTAAATCTTTTAACATGCTGCCTGTAGCACTTCAGTACTCAGGTGGTGTAGCTGTTAACCTTCATTATTATTTCATGACCACTGCACCTTCTCTTCCAGTCCTAAAATTGTGGGATGATTCAGTAATTCTTCCAGTCTCTCAAGTTTACAACATTGGTTTATAGGATCGTAGATATACCTATCACTGGAAGGATCCTTTAAGGTCATGGAGTCTGTCTTCTTATTTAATTAAAGAAGAAACTGAGCATTAGAAGGGTTAATTTAATTGCCCAGGGTGATACAGCTGGTACATGTCTGAAGCAAAATTAAAACCAAGGTCTTCTTGACTTCAACTAATGTTGAAGTTCAGTAATCTAGCTCCTAGTCCACCCTGCCTCTGTTTTCCTTCAGTCTCAATATTCTTTCATATTCTTTAGTCAATTATCTGCCGTGTATTGACATTTTTCCTCCTCTCCATCTCTCACATACCTAACCTTCTAGCTTCTTACATGGTTACCACTTTGGTTCAGTTCTCCATCACCTTGAATCTGTACCATTTTAATGGTAGTATAATTGGGCTCCCTGAATCACTCCTCTTTTGACTTCAATCACTCCAAATTGATTTTTGTATTCTTCAGTGTTCTTCTTTGTTGGTCTAACTAGATTAATGCATAATTCAACAAACACCAGCATTATGTAAAACACCGTATTATGTAATACACTCTCCTCTGTTTTTCTTTTACAGTTCTTTACAGACCAGGTCAGGCTCAGTTTTCCAACCTCATTCATGTATTACCCCCTTTCTTTTACTACGTGCTTTAGCCACTGGGGCTTTTTCAATGAATTTACATAGCATATTTCATTTCCCATCTCTGTGCCTTTTGAGTGGCTATCCTTATTGTGTTATGCAGAGAATAAGAGCGAGCTGAGACCTGTGTTCAAGATCAATTTAGGTGTGGATTTATTAATTAAGTTCACAACTACCCAAGTGTATTCACTCAAATGAGTAGCAATCTTTTGGGGGCACAGATTTGATTATATAGGGAGCTAGCAAATGCCATGATGTATGGAAGCAAAAAACAGCCATTGGTCAGACCTAGAGCTCAGGGGTTACTTGGGAATATAGTGCAAAGGTACAAGGGTGCAACCTTCCTGTGATATCAGGGTCACTCCAAGAACAGGGTGGAGGGCCATAGTCAGAGTTTTCCAGAGCAGGGTGGAGGGTCATAAGGTAAAGGGCAGTGGAATTCCCCAGAACAGGCTAGGGTCATGTTCTGGGTGAAGAAGGTAGGGGCCCTGCTTGGTCAGCAGGACAGGACAGGGTGGTCCCTAGATAAGATCCTTGTACCATAATGAACCTTATGCACTATAATAATTCAAGGAGAATATGGGAAATGCTGATTAGGGAAGGAGTGGTCAGGGAACTATGCCTTCAGCAATATGCCCAGGCATGCTTTAAGCAGTTTTCAAGCTATAAAAAAATAGAATAGAAATATAAAAGGGGCTTAATGGTGGGCCACAAATCATGTGGTGTGTGATGACCTGGGATTTGAGTTTGTGTGCAACAATTGCTCTCACTCCTCTGCTTTATAGAATCCCTTTCTTCCTTTAAGATTCATCTCAAGCCCATGTGTATGAAGATTTTCTTGATATCTGTAATGCCATGCACCAGCAAATTCCAAAAAGAATGCAACTGTGAATAGTTTTTAAGATTTGGGTTACACAGTAAAGTGAACGCTCTCTTTATTCCATTACAAATCAAGGCAAACATTCATTATAAATCACAATATAATATTCACAACATTACATCTTATCACAGAAAATCACAATATAGTGTTCATAACAGTTTAACATTAGAATGGCCACACAGTATGAACTACAGTGGCCACAATATTTAGAACAAAGCATTCAATAAATTCACAATACAGTAATCAATATTCAGTCATTCAATCAATTCAAAATACAATAACCAATCTTCCACTCATGGGGCAACCATTAAATTAATCTGTCAATCTAGATTCACAATTACTAAATATCATTAATCACAAGCACACTCATTAGAAAACTGCACAAACCCTCCACCCCTTGGTATCCATTGAGCCTCAATTTCATCCAAGGGGAGGCCTTTTCTTCATCTTGATTCAGGGTGGTCTCTCTGATTCCCTGGATCTCCTTCCATGGTCCCACCTCCTACCTGAATCCACCAAACAGTCACCTGGATTCAGGGGCAGACAGCTCGAGGTTTTTGTCCAGTCCTCAGAGGTAGACAGATCATTTGTCCTTGTCCAGTACTCCAGGAAGTCCCTGGTACACACTGAAGTTCACAGGGTCAGGCACATCTCAGACCATTGACCATTTCTGTTTTTGGGAATGGAAAGATCAGTCAAGCCACAAACCAACGGAGGCATATCTCAATCATGCTTCTTTAGTCCTCCAGCAGTTCAGCTGGCACTAGGACCCAGGAGAAAAGGCCTTCCAGGAGGCCTTCCAGGCAAACCCTCTCGGCCTTCCAGGTGGCCTCCACCAGATTTTGGTCTTGGGAAAACTTCGACTCAGTTCTTAGTCAGCTTCCAGATGCTGGGAGAGAAACTCTCTCTCTCTCTCTCTCTCTCTCTCTCTCTCTCTCTCTCTCTCTCTCTCTCTCTCTC
>JAQQSW010019769.1:0-10984 GCA_028646575.1 Pseudocheirus occidentalis
TGTGTGTATATATGTACATAGAGGGTACAGGATCAATTGAATACGAAGGGATGATACTTCAAAACGTGGGAGAGGACTAGAATGAGAGGAGACAGGGAGAGACAAAATAGGGTTAATCATCCCATATAGAAGAGGCAAGAGATAAATGTTACAACTTTACCTTCATTTACTCTTATCATATTTGGCTTAGGGAAGGAACAACATAAACTCTAAACTGTGTATCTCACCACACAGGAGATTAGGGGGGATAGGGATGATTAATGGAATGATGAAGGGGAGGGTTGCTGAAAGCACACACTTCAGTAAAGGGACAGGGACAGAGTAGAGAATAGAACAAGGGGTGGGGGGCAGGATAGGAAGGAGGGACATATAACCAGCCTCTCACAATATGTCCACTGTAGAAATGTCCTGCATAATTACACATGTACAGCCTCTATTGTATTGCTTGTCCTTCCCGGATGATGAGGGAGGAACCAAAATAATCTAGAATTTAAAGCTCTACAATCCAAAAACACCATATATAAGTATGTATGTATGTATGTATGTATAATTATTATTATTATTAACTACATGCAACTAGGAATTCAGATATACAGGGACTGGGGTAGGGAGCCCTCCCTGCCCTACCAGAAAGTTAGAGTGGCGTTGGAGGAGGGCATAAAAGAGAGCAGATTGGGGGAGGGACTTTATAGTGGGATTGCTGTTTTGGGGGTGGGGGTAGGGGAAAAACGGGGAGAAAATTTGTAACTCAAAATCTAGTGGAAAGGAATGATGTAAACAAGAAAATAAATTTTTAAAATCATCTAAAAAAAAAGTTCAGGCCAGGGGGAATGGGGGAGGATAAAATAGAGTACAGATTGGGGGAAGAGGCATTCAGCAGGTTTGCTATTTTGGGGTGGCAGGTAGGGGAAAGATGGGGAGAAAAAATTGTACCTCAAAATCTTTTGGAAATGAATGTTGAAAACTAAAAACAAATAAGTAAATTTGGGGAAAAATAAATTCCCTATCCTTTCTCCCTTCCCAGCCTCCCTTCACAATATGAACAATATAAAAGGAATTTTTGAGGAAGCCTACAAGCACTACCTCAGCAAAACTTATGGATATCTTCCTCTATCACTTTTGATATTTGCTATTAAAAAACAGAATCTTTTCTCCCTCACATAGGTCTACTAGACAGTGTATTGTTTTTAATTTCTGGCAACATTATCCCACTGACAATTAATAATCTAGCTCAGTGGTTCTCAACCTTCCTAATGCTGTGAGATTTTAATAGTCATATGTAGGCATGTGAGCATGTCTGCATGTGGGCGGACCCACCTGAAGAGGAATAGAGGAGGTTCCTAAGACCATCAGAAATATGTATTTTCCGATGGTCTTAGGTGACCCCTGTGAAAGGGTCGTTTGACCCCAAAGGGGTCACAGTCCACAGGTTGAGAACCTCTGATCTAACTGATGTTATTTCAGGAGACAGAAGAGGATCCTTTCCTTTCCTTTCTCCTCTCCTTTCTCCTCTCCTTTCTCCTCTCCTTTCTCCTCTCCTTTCCTTTCCTTTCCTTTCCTTTCCTTTCCTTTCCTTTCCTTTCCTTTCCTTTCCTTTCCTTTCCTTTCCTTTCCTTTCTTTCCTAAATTCTTTCATTTTAACCACTCAACTGTATTTGGCACAAGTTTTCCCATAGAATGTTTAAAAAGAAACAGGATTTAAAATATTGAGACCATAGTCCCTTAATGCCTTAGTAGATAATTTCAGAGTTGCAATGGCCTCCTAAATTCATCATCTGATGGTCAACCCCACAGAAATACTGCTATAAATCTTAACTTCTATAGTTTTATTTTAAAAGGAAATACATTTCAAACTTTACATATCAATTTTAAAATGTTTAAAAATTTTCCCCTTGTAATTTAACGGCTGAATTTTTCAACAATTGTCTATTTCGTTTTTCTTACAAGACTTAAAGCACCTTCATATACCTCACATTTCATGTCACCAAAACAAAGCCAAATACTTTGTAATTTGTTGTTGAATTGAAAGAAACAAATCAATGTTTTAGTGTTTCATCCTGAGAGTGTACCTTAGAGATCACAGATTTTAAATTATTTTATAACAAGTCCTTTGTTTCTATACCATGAAAAATTACATAATTACTTAAGCAACCTATATGCATTTCTAGAGTGAGATATAAAGACTAAATACAAGTAGATATTAACATTGATTCAAATTGAGGCTCTATCATAATAATTTAACTTCCCAGTTCTCCATGTGGTAGTCACTTCATCCAAATGCATTAGAATTTTATCCCAGTGCTACGCAATAAAGTTGGTGACAACTAATTGTTAGCATAAAGCATTAAACCTCTGCCTCCTTATGAGCACATCCAGTTTCCATTTCAATCCAGTCATACACTTTGAGCGATCAGAACCTGTGGAATCTCAGGAACTTATCCATTTGGCCAGGTACCCCTTGGGTAGCAATGTTGAAGCTGCACAGTCTTCTTGAGAGCGTGTCATATTGTTTTGGTCCTCTAGCCAACAAGTAGGCTCTTCTTAAATATCTGCTATGTATCCAGTGTTATTTGACCCTAGTGGACTTGGAGACATTGAAACTGATAACTAAAAGAACATACAAAGATTTCCTCAAGACTGCTATGATATTATAATAACAAAAGCTAAATTTGGGGAGCAGTCTGTCTGGACCACTGATTTCTCAGAATCAATGCTCAGACATCCTAGGATTTCCAGGACTACTTGGGACATGATATTATGTAATAAAATCATAGAATTAATATTTATATCAGATTAGACTAGTAGAACAACAGAAAAAAAAGAACAGAAATGGGAAATAAGTGAGGTGATAATTCTGTGGGATTCCAAACTAGAAGTCAAATGGATTAGACAAAAATCCCTTCACAACAGATTACTCAGATTACTGAGTAATATTGTTTTGAATTGTTTTTACATCTATTCTAGAAAATCCTCTCAAATGCTATAAAAAGATCAATAAAGTGTCATGATCTTTAGTATCAAATCCTGTCCAAATGTTGAAAGAAACCAACAATAAGAGACAACTTGCATTATTGAAAATAGGGGATCATTAAATATTTTCAGTAAAACAGTTAAACCTAGAATATATTTTTAAAAGATTATAGTATTATGCTTTATCTATGGTTAATGACAATTACTTCAGCACTTTTGACTCATTGTAAATCTTTATATCCAAATAGCAAACTGTTAGACAACAAAAGTGCTCCTTGGGCACATGGGGATAATTGTTCTTCATTCTTAAAGAGGACCAAAATGACATTATTATTTTTGAGTCAAGTTACAGTGTGGCCAGCTATGGCTGATCAGACCATCATGAGCTCCTAATGTTCTGCCACAGATTGGGCACAAATAGTCTATGTGAACATTTGGTGTGGATTCTCTAAATTTGTGAATCTTGCTGTTTAACTACTTCAATTCTGCTTTGCCCATGGAGTATAGCACCTTCTCTGATGAGGGAATGTCATCCAAAGAGGTCCTGTGCCAGTGTCTCCCATGTCATACAATGAATCCCAAAGCTCTTGAGACATTGGGAGTGTCCTTGTATCACTTTTCTTTTCTGACCACCATGTGAACACTTTCCTCGTATAAGTTCTCTGTAAAATAGTATTTTAGGAAAGCAAATATTTGTCATTCATACAACATGGCCAGGCCATCAGAGTTATGCTCTCTGGAGTGGAGTTTAAATGCTTGGCAGTTTAGTGCAAGAAAGGACCTCAGGGTCTGATACCTCATCCTGCCAGGTGATCTTCAGAATCTTCCTAAGGCAATTCAAATGGAAGCAATTTAGTTTCCTGATGGCATAGGTAGACTGATCAGATTTCACAGGCATACAGCAATGAGGTCAGCACAACGGCTCTGTAGATCTTCAGTTTGGTATACAGTCTAATATCTCTTCTCTATCACACTTTTCTTTGGAGCCCCACAAACACTGAGCTAGCTCTGGCAATGCTTGTGTCAACCCCATTAGTAATATGTATACTGTTTTACTGCCAAGGTAAGTGAACTACTCTGTAGTATTCAAAATTTCTCCACATACAGATGATGTGGGTTGGCTAGTGGAACACCTGTGCTTTCTCTGGCCTAACTGTTAAGCCAAAATTAACATAAGCAGCAGAGAATCAATCCATACTTTGTTGCATCTCCCCCTCCAGAGGCTGCACTGAAAACACAATTATCTGCAAACAAAAAATTATGTGCCAACTCTCCCTCCACTTTAGTCTTGGCATATATGCTTTTCAAATTGAATAATTTGCCATCAGTATAGCTGATCTTGGTATTGTATACATCCTCACTGAGGCATTTGACAACATGGCTGAAAACATCATGCTAAAAAGTATGGGAACAAACACATAGTCTTGTTTCACTTATTTGGTGAATGGAAAAGCACTAGAGCATCATCCATTATCCTGAACCCAGGCAAGCCTTCCATCATGAGATTGACATGTAATACTGATTCATTTTTCTGAGCAACTGAATTTTGGTATGATTAGACATTTCTCCTGGAGTTGTCAGGCAGCAAATACACCATACCTTGACCCTCTCTGAAGACACACTAGATCTCAGGTAGTTGACCATCTTCCAGGTGAAGGATGAGCCTGTTGAGGAGGACTCTGGCATAAATCTTGCTACCAGTAGCTAAGAGAAATAGAGAACCCCTGTGGTTGTCACAGGACAATCGATTTCTTCTATGTTAATTGAGATGGATAATGGAGGTAGGTGTCCTGAAACTCCTGGGGGATAACCTGCTCTTGCATTATAACCTAGAAAATTTAAGTTAGCTATTATATTATCAGCGGACCCTGCACCTTGTAAATCTCAGCTGGAATAGAAAGAGCACCAGGTTCTTTGTCACAGGAGAGGATCCGAATGTATTTTAAACGTCTTCTTCAGTTTGAAATTTGTTGAGAGAGGGATTGACTTCAACTTGAAGTAAATGGTCAATGGCTTCAAAATTGATTAATATTAATCTGTTGAGAACATGATGGAGGTGTTTAACCCATCTCTACAGGATCATGTCCTAAGAGGTGAAGCTAAGATGACTGAGTAAAGGAAAGGACTCACCTGAGGTCTCCCCCAATCCTTTCTAAGTCCTTTTAATAATGACTTTAGGGGGGTGGCTAGTTGGCCCAATGAATAGAGCACCGGCTCTGGAGTCAGGAGTACCTGAGTTCAAATCTGGCCTCAGACACTTAACACAAAAAACTTGCCATGTGACCTTGGGCAAGTCACTTAACCCCAACTGCCCTCCAAAAAGCAAAAAAAAAATAATGACTTTAAACAAATTCTAGTGATAGAGTCCACAAAACAACAGAGTGAAATGACTTTCCAGCCCAACAACTTAGAAAGTTGGCAGGAAAGATTGCTGCACCAGGGTGAGAGAGGAGTACAGTCCAGTACAGGTCACAAGTGTAAAACCTGGAGTAGGTCTTGGAGCCACTGAATCAGTGGCAGCAGTGGACTCTTGTTGTTGTGTTTGTCCTTCATTGTAGAAGAGGACCATGGCAGCGGGGAAATGATGACATGATGTGACTTGGATATGAGTGAGGGAGGGCTGCACAAGGTCACCAGCCTCACATTCTCCTCCACAGCCATCTGGGTTCAGTGGTCAGATACTCAACAATATGTCTGGATGTATTAGGAGACCCTGGCCTTTGTAGGCTGTTTTTTTTAATGGTTTTACCTCACTCTTCAGTGAATACACCTGTTTAAAAAGTTAATCAAGGGGTGGCCCCTTTAACCAAAAGAGGAAAAAAATCAAACTTAGAGGGGAAGATGCTCAGGGTTCCTGATCAAAAGAGAAAAAGTTACTATTTAGTATTGACATTCACTGTGTGCTAAGAGGTCAGGCACCTATTTTTCAATCTATGGGCTCCAGAGTAAATTGAGTTAAAGACTTGGTCTTTCAGAAAGAAATCTAGCCAGTCAACCCAAAGGGAAAAAGGCAGTTTTTTTGCCATTGAAATGTATTGTCCCCTGGGTAGACCACCCCCACATAAGGACGAAAAGGAGAGGAGAGGAAATGAGAGAACAAGAAAGTGAGGAGAGGCCCCTGAAGCATGGTTCAGTGTGCCCTCCACCACAGAAGCTGAGCTCTACCTTAACAAGGAATAAATCAATCAATCAATATGCTGTGGAAATGAGCAAACAACAGGAAAAATTTCCCACCATAGAAAGTCACTGTGGTGACAAGGAAGATCAAAATCCTCAAAAGAAGATAACAAAGTCAAAGCTCCAATGTATAACGTCTTCAAGAAAAATACGAATTCATCTTAGGCCAATGTAAGAGCTCAAAAAGAATCTTGAATATCAAGTAAGAGAGGAAAAGGAAGACTTCAGAAGTGAAATGAGAGAGATATAAGAAAATCATGAAAAATTACTCCACAGTTTAGTGAAGGTAACACAAAAAATATTGAAGAAACTAATGCCTTAAAAACTTGGAAAGGCCAAATGGTAAAACACATCCAAAAAGCCAATGAGAAGAATAATGACTTAAAAGTATATTGGCTAAAAAGGGAAAAAATGTATACAAATTCACTGAAGAAAAAAAAAAACTCCTTAAAAGGTAGAATTGCCCAAATGAAAGAAAATGTAAAAAAAAACTCACTAAAGAAAATAATTCCTTGAAGATTAGAATTGAGCAATTGGAAGCTAATGTCTTTATAAGAAATCAAGAAACAGGAAAGCAAAACCCAAAGAATGAAAACAGAATACAATGTGAAATAGCTCATTGGGAAAACAACTGATATGGAAGGATTAAAAATTATTGAACTACCTGAAAGCCATGATAAAAAGGAAAAAAATATCCTAGACATCAGCTCTCAGGAAATTATCAAGGAAAATTGCTTTTACATTCTAGAACCAAAGGGTAAAATAGAAGTTTAGAGAATCCATCAATCACCTCCTGAAAGAGATCCCAAAATAAAAAGTCCAAGGATTATGATAGTCAAATTCCAGAGCTCTGAGGTCAAGGAGAAAATATTGCAAGCAGCCAGAATGAAGTAAAATAGAAATGGAAAGAATTCACAGATCACCTCTTGAAAAAGATCCCCAAAAGAAAACTCCTAGCAACTTTATAGCCAAATTCCAGAGTTCTGAGGTCAAGGGGAAAATATTGAAAGCAGTCAGGAAGAAACAATTTGAGTGTTGTAGAAACATGATCAGTATAACACAAGATCTAGCAGTTTCTACATTAAGGGATTGAAAGGCTTGGAATATGATATTCTGGGAGTCAAAGGAGCCAGGATTAAAACCAAGAATCACCTACCAAGTAAAGCTGAGTATAAAACTTCAGGGGAAATATGGACATTTAGTAAAATTGAGGTCTTTCAAGTATTCTTGATGAAAAATCCATAGCTGAACTGAAAATTTGACATTCAAATACAAGAAGTAAGAGAAGCATGAGAAGGTAAACAGGGAAAAGGAATCATAAGGAACTTATTAAAGTTGAACTTTTTATATTCCTACATGGAAAAACTATTATTGTAACTCATGAGACTCTTCTCAGTATGAGGATAGTTGAAGGGAATGTGTGTATACATATATACATCCATATATATATATATATATATACATACACACACGTATGTATGTATATACACATAGGAGGATGTATGTATGTATAAGTATATGTGTGTGTACATGTATACATAGACAGAAGGCACAGGATGAGTTGAATGTGAAAGGATGATATCAAAAAAAATAAAATTAAAAGGTGAGAGAAGAATATATTGGGAGTAGGAGAAAGGGAAAGATAGAATAAGGTAAATTTTCTCATATTAAAGAGGCAAGAGAACATTGTTACAATGGAGGGGAAGAGCAGGAAGATGAAAGGGAATGAGTCAACCTTATTCTCACTGTATTTTGCTTAAGGAAGGAATAACATACACACTCAATTATGTATCTTATCCTATAGGAAAGTAGGGGGGTAGGGCAGATGACAGAAGGGACAGCAGATTGGGAGAGAGGATAGTTAGAAGCAAACACTTTTGGAAAGGTACAGGGTCAAAGTAGAAAATAGAATAAGTGGGGGACAGGATTGATTGGACAGAAATATAGTTAGTCTTTCATAATGTAACTACTATGGAAATATTTTGCGTAACTACACATGTACAAAATATATAGAATTGCTTGTATTCCCAGTGGGGGTGGGTGAGGAAGGAAGAAGGGAAGAAGGGAAAGAATCTGGAACTCAAAGTTTTAAAAATAAATGCTTAAAGAATAGTTGTTTTTTTTTACCTGCAGTTGTAAAATAAGATAGGCACTGGGGTACAGAAATGCATGTTGCCCAACTAGAAAGTTGGGGGGGGGATTTTAGCACCAATGCAATATTTACAGCACTCATAATCACAATAAAGACCGTGACTATAAATAAGTAATGCAAGACATTTGATGGGAAAACATGCCAAATTCTCCAGATAGAGAATAGAACTGAAGCACTTATTTAGACACCAGAAAACTGAATTCCCAAACCAGTAAGCCAGTTCCATCATAGTACCAAAGATAATCAGAGGCCATAGTATTGCTTACAGCCACAGCATCCTTCAGCCTTCCCACAAACCAATACAAGATCAATATTTAATCACAAACTTCTCTGTCTCATTACCTGAGTGTCCTCAATCTCTAGCACAGTCCGGCCAGCTCTGACTCCCAGCTTCCTGTGGGCTCTGCTCCACCCTTCAGCAAATTGCCTCCATCCCAGGCTCCATGTAACCACATTCAGCCTATTAGGGGGCAGAGTTTACTTTCAAAGCAGGGGAGGTCTTCAAACCCCGCCAGGTTTGTTAAGGGGCAGGGAAGATCTTTACATTCCCATTTCCATTACAGATTGGGAGAAGGGATTTCAGTAGGCTGTCTATCTTGGGATGGAAGGTAGGGGAGAGAAAGGGAGAAAAATTTAATTCAAAATCTTGAGGAAATGAATGTTGAAAACTAAAACTGAATAAATAAATAACCACATGTAGGGTAGGAGAGGGGTGGGAAGAAAGTAACCCTGAAAATGACTTGGCAACTCTTATACCAGAGGTACTAGTCTTCCCTGAATACAGCCTGCACAAAGGGAAATAGGGAAGAAGGACCTAAGACCTGCTGGGAATCTATCCTCCAGTCTCTGAGAACCGTAAATATATTAGGGATACTCTCCAAAAAGCCTCAGTGAAAAGAAGATGGGAACCAAATTTAAGAAACAAACTGCTAGAGGAAATTTTGTAATGTCAACCTTTTTTTTTTAATTCCCCGATATATCCACTTTTGGGCACTTTGCTACCAAAACCTGGCATTACCAATCACACACATAAATGATGCTTTTCTCAAAAGAAATTGTAGTCAAAATGATATTAAGTGTTAAGGGCTTGGAAAATATAGACTGTATAATATTAAATCAGTGTATTTCCCTGAGATCTCTCACTAACCTTTTATGGAATTAAGTGGCTGAACCAATGATCAGCAAAAGCCTAAAGAAATAAATCTCTTCTAGGAAGAAGAAATATAGGAAAGATAATTTGCAGGATTTAAAAGTTTTGTGCTTTTATTTAGTATCCAAGTCCTATTATCTTGCTATCAATGTTTATATCCTATTGAACCAAGGTACAGGGGGAGTCAGAGGTTGGTATATGAATGGAAAAACCTCCCTTTCTTCCACAGGATCATCACCACTTTTTATGTATCTTATCAAAATGAAGCTAGAAATAGTTGACAAGAGTGCCATGATTGTTGAATAAATTGGCGTTAGAATTAGGTAAAGAAATTCATGCTATGTTAACAACAAATTTAAAAATCAAGTAACTAGACCAATAAATAATAGCTTTACTACAGCATCTATTAATAAGGAAAAGAATTAAGGGAGTCACTTTTCTGACTGGATACAATTACCTATCACTAGTCTCTTAGCATAAAGAAGCCTCATATTAACAGTGAATAAATAAGACTGTAGGAAGCCTCTTTCTAGTGGTGATATTTCAATAGCAAGCAAATATTTATGTATGAAAGGCCATTATAACATTAAAAAGTAAATGTAATCTAATCATCCTATAATCCATATTCTTTGAATAAAATTTTATATCCCTAAAAACTAAAGATAAAGTATGACAAAAAATATAAAGAGAAATATCTTTAACTGAGGCAAATTCAAAGAGTTAATCATTTCTAAAGTTTATTAATTATTTCTGATGTCTTATCAACTGATTTATAAGTGGCAGACTGACCTATCAAATCAAAGCTAATGAAAAACAAACTGAATACAATTAGATCCAACCTAGGGCAGTAACTAATCACTAAGAGGGGAAAGAAACATGTGAAAAGATGAATTAATAACTTTGATTAAAAAGGCATAAACACATCTCTAATGGGTAAATTTTACCTTGATAACTTTTCTAAAAGTAAAGTAAATTGTGTGTTATTATACATTGATTGTACAGCCATTGCAAAAATGGTGGAAGTATACTAAATTCATTCACATTGTACATCAAGAAAAAAATTTTGTCTTTGCTTCTTCCATACCCAGATTAGTTTGGCATTCTGTTTTTCATTATGGTTTTGAGTTTTCTTCATATGTGCCAGAGATATTTTAGTGCATATTTGTCATTTATTTTTGCTTCCATGTCACATAGTTGATATATTTTCATGTTATTATTATATAAAATGCAGGGATATTGACTTCATATACTCGTAATTGGTTGATTGACCAGATTTATAGAGTAGTAATTTATAATTTGATATCAACTTACGAGATCTATACTGGAACATCCTCAGGGTTTTTGCTTGGTCCTCTGAATTTTTAACATTTTTTTAAATCAATGACTTAAGTAAAGTGTAATGGTAATTAATTTGTTTGATCAGATGTTAAGTAGATCCTAGTAACCTAGTGTTATGTATGGAACTCTGTCCATTGGTGATAAGGTGTGAATTTCCAGAACTCTGTCCATTGGTGAGAAGGTGTGAATTTCCCTGT
>JAQQSW010019770.1:0-10984 GCA_028646575.1 Pseudocheirus occidentalis
CCTTTGACTGAATCCAAACTTCACAAAACAAATCCCCTTAATAAAATGATTTGTCCTGTAAAATTGGACTTGGTAAAAGAAAAGCCGTGCCAAAGGACTTAGAAGACCATGAGATTGTAACTATTGGTGACAAGCTCAAATAGAAATAGAGCCCACTAATACAAACAGAAGGGTCCCTGCTGACCTCTTATGAACTTAGTTTTAATGTGAAATGTTAGCTTTGTTTTATTGTATTTTTAAAATTTATTTTGTTAAATATTTCCAAATTATATTTTAATCTGGCTCAGGTTATATTGCTTAGTTGACCTGCAATCTGTGTGTTTGACAACGCTGATCTGGATAATTCTCTTAAACTAAGTTGCAAAGAAGATGCTGACCTGCTTTGATATAAGGGAATTTCCTCACCTGGGAGTTCTCCCTCCCAATGAAATCACAGGTCCATGCCCTAACCCTGTTAAAATGACAGGTGTATGTAATTCTTGAATTACAGTTTACCCAGATTCCAGCAGTCTCTGATAAAACAACTGATGCTATTCTTAGGTAAAACAGATGGATTAGGTGGATCAGAACTAGTTCAATGGCCAGACGCAGATGGTTCTAAGTCAATTTGGAAGAAATTCTCCAACAAAGTGTCTTGCAGATCCACGCTTGGCCCTTCAATCTGGAGACTGGATTTGAGTTCACTGGCAGATAGCATGAAGGCTGTATTCTCTTCTTTCTTTGAAAAATCAGGACATTTATCTTTTTGTTGTCCTGTTGTACCTCTCTCCACGATCTTTCTTTTTTATGTTTAATCTTTTTTCTCAATTACATATAAACAAAACATTTAACATTTTTAAAAATTTTGAATTCCAAGTTCTCTCCCTCCTTACTTCCCTTTGAAAAGGCAAGCAATTTTATTTGGATTACACATATGCAGTCTTGCAGAACATGTCCATATTAACCACATTGCAAAAGAAAATACAGACCAAAAAACTAAGACTACTAAAGAAAGTTTAAAAGGTATGTTTCAATCTGTATTCAGGAGCCATCAGTTCTTTCTCTGTAGGTCTCCACGATCCTTCAAAGATCGCTGAAAGCGGTTCAATAAAGGCAGCTATTTTCACACATTGTGATGTAGTTCTTCAGGGTCTGTTTATTTGATTCACATACAACCAGGTGCTCACTTGCCATTTCTTATCGTTGGGCTCTGATTCCCTGTTTTTGTTTTGTCCTTTCCAGTCCAAAGATCATTCTCTGTGGCACAGAAACAAGTAAGGATTGAGAAGTTCTGTCTTCTCTCCATTCTTAGTTTTCATACCATCCTCCTTCAGAAATGGTCTTATCCTCCCTCTTCTCTGAAAATATAACCAACCCCCCCCCAAAAAAACCAAAACAACTCTTTTGGTTATTCCAAAATTTGTTTAGCTGTCCCAGTTCATCCTAACCTTTAGAACTCTTGACATTATTCTTAGTACACTGTGCCATACTTATATAATCATCTTCTATCACCTACTGTTGTTTCCATATTCTAAACATGTCTTAAAAATCTAATTTGGTTCAACATATATAGATATAGATATAGATATGTTCAGCATACATATATATGTCAAAATGATTCCTTTAAAGATGTAACAACTGAGGTAATTTTCTTCAATGACCTCATGATTGTTAAGGTGAAGCAAAGCATAGAATGGAAAACATTTACTGAAGGTAAATCACTGTCAAGGAGGATGTCCAGTGCAGAACCAAATGCAAAAGGAAATCCTTATAAATGGAGAAACAACTGAGATGTTCCTGTTTTTGACTGGTACTTTGCTTATTGCATCAATTCCAGAACTATCTGAATAATAAAACTGTAGGTTACCTGAAGAACAACAGAGAGGTGCACAGTATGAGTAAGAAGCACATATTGCTAACAAAGAATTGTACCCAAGCATGTATAGTCTTTTTCAGATTACATGCCATCTTGGGGATGGAGGACAGAAGAGAGGGAGAAAAAAATCAGAACTCCAAATCTTATAAAAGTGAATGCTGAAAACCAACAACAATAAATAAAATTTAAAAAATATAATTTGGTGAATGAGTTCCCTATGCATCCACATCATTCTTTATAGAAAATTACCCCTTTTTCTTTTCATCAGTCTTATTTCTTTTTGTTCAGAATTTTATCCTCAAGAGTTTTCTATTAATATTGATCTGAATTTCTTTGCATAATGTTAGTATAAGGGGTCTTACTAATTCTTTCTCTGAACCCTTTGAGATTTACTTCCCCCAAATCTAGGGTACCTAGATCTTACAAATCTCACATGAGTTGGAGGCATGCTAGTATGGTCGACAAAGGCCCAAAGTTTATCATCTATGCTCCTCCTTTGCCTCCAGGAAGGGGTTTTAAAAGCCAGCTCAGGCTACCTTTAAAAATAAAAATGAAGAAGACTATTCTGCAGGATTTGAGACACTAAGCACATAGGTTACTCCCATGTGACAGGAAGGCTTTTCTTGATGGCTAAATGCTTCAGAGGCAATCGATACAATTAAGATCAGTGCTCCCAAAGCCCATTTGTTGTATTTAGTCTGCCTTTACCCCCACCACATCATTCCCACTAATGTCTAATCTTATTAATATTGTTCATTATTTATAACATATCACAAAGCTGCTGGTGGTCCTTACGGTATTTAAGGCAGAGATAAGATAGAGCCCTTCCCTGGAGATCTTACAGTATAAGATCACAGATGGAAATTGGAAAAAAATAAAGTAAGTCAGAAAGGGTCATGAATTAAAGTGAAGGAAGGCAGGTAGGACAGGGGAGAGTGGTAGCCTGATACAATGAATAGAATGCTGGATTTGTCTTGAGGAAGGCTTGAATTTGAATCTCACTTCTGATACTGACTAGTTGAGTTGTTTGATAACAAAATCAGTACCCTCTTTAAAGCTCAATTTCTCCCTTTGTTAAATGGGGATGGTAATGCCTGCATTGCCTAACTCATAGGGTTGATGTGAGACTAAAATGTAATATATGTATATACACACACGTATATATATATATATGTATATATGTGTGTGTGTGTATGTATGTGTGTGAGTGCATATATAAAGTGCTTCAAAAATTTATTCCATTTGTTTGTTTGATCTAGACCTGATAGTTGCCCTGAATCAGTCTCTGCCATTTTCTACTGTGTGACTTTGGTCAAATCATTTCATTTAGTCTCAGTTTTCTTATTTGTCAACGACAATAATAATCATACTGCCTACCTCATAGGGTTTTTGATCAAGTGCATTGTAAACTTTAAGTGAGGCATAAATTTGAGTTATCATTATCTACAGTACTGGATAGTGTCCCTTAAGTCTCTTCTCTCTCCAGTCTATTTTCCGCACAGCTAGCAAAGTGATAGTCATAAAGCATGGCTACAACTGTGTCATTTCACTGCTCAATATGCCCCACTGGCTCTCCCTGACCTCCAAGATCAAATAGAGATTTCTGTGTTTGTTGTTTAAATCCTTTCATAATCTGGTTCCAAACTACCTTTCTAGCTTTATTATATATTATTTATCTTTCTATGTTCTTCACTTTGCCAATTGACCTTCCTACTCTTTTTCATGTGTAACATTCCATCTTTCATCTCATCCACATTAACAGGGCTTTTCCCATGTCTGGATGCACTTCCTTCTCACCTCCATATCTTAAAATTTCTAATTTATTTCTGTAAGCGTGGGGTCTAAACCACTCCACCCCATTTTAGACTGATACCTTAACTGTGTGAGGACATGCTTCAATCAATCCTTCAAAAGATCTTAGACCAAGTGCTAAAAGTCTTTAAAAATCATTTCATGAAGTGAAATGATTCTACGAAACTTTGTTACATTGTCTGGATTATGTATAATTGTGTAATTTATGTATAATTTGTTATTAAAGTTATATATAATTTGACGATCGAGTGAGCCAGAATGAGAAGTTCCCCCCAACCTCCAAAAATGGAGTGTATGACTTCTTAGCATACCACTGAGCTTAGGAGGAATCTCCTGGGGCTGGGGGAGAAGAGGCCTTGGATTTGGATAGCTTTCTTTTTCTCTCTCTTTTTGAACCTTTGAAGGGTCCAGATGATGTTAAGACTTCTCATCTTTCCATCAGTGCCCTAAACAGTGTTCTCAAATCAGCTGTTGGTAGGGTCTGAATCATCAGGAGCCAAGGACAGACTGGATCCATGACTTTATAAAGAGCCAGTAAAGATAATATATCATGTTTGAAAGGAGCTTCTTAAACACCCCACAATTAGGAAAATAGAACTTCCAGCAACCAGGAGCTATAAGTGACCCTTTTGCCACATGTCCTCTCTTAGCTTAAATCCACTTTCCTCTGGATTCTGTATGTACTTGTGGGAGATTGTAACACAGGCTTTTGGGAGGATGTTTTGTTCCAAATATTCTTTCTGTACAAACTTAGTGAATATTCTTTTCAAAAAATCTACTTAAGGCTGGTTGACTAAAATGATTCTTAAGTGATAATCTTGTGAGGAAGCACATTGGTGGGAGCTTGAGCCAGTGGCTTTAGAGAAAGTCACCCCATTGTCCATCAAGGGTAGACTAGAGTGAGATACAGAGCCAGCTGAGCTCTGGGGAATTTGACTTGTCTACCAGAGTGGGAAAATCCTCAGTTTTCTGGGGCTAAATGTCAAAACTCATAAACATTGCCTCCCTTCCTCAGAGCTTTCCTGATTCCCCCATTACTTTGGTTTTGTTTTGTATGTAGTTATGTATGTCCATATTGTTTTATCTTATGGAATATAAGCTACCCGAAGGCAAGGACTGTTTTATTTTTGTCTTTATATCCCCTTTGCATTTGTTGCACATTGCTGGCATATGATAAGGGGGTTAATAAAGACTTGTTGACTGTGCTTTCACGGTCATCACATTTATCATTATTTGAATAATAATTTAAATTGATGTAGTACTTGGAGGTTTGAAAAGCATTGTATACTTGTTCTTCATTTGTGCATTAATCAGATAAATATCCACTATATTAAATGTCCACTATTTGCCAGGTACTTGGGAAATACAGTAGTAGAGTGTTTCTTCCTTCCAGGAGCTCATAGTCTAGTAGCAAGACTAACAATGATGCCCAGCATTACATAAGTATATTAGAGAGCTGTATTTCTTGAATGTGTCTTCACACCATCTCTCTGAGTTGTAGCTGTTAAAATATTATTGTCCCCATTTTATAGATGAGGGAACTGAGGCCCATAGAAGTTATGATTTGCCAGTAGTCACATGACCAGTAAATGACTGAGCCAGGGCTCAAGCTTAGGTCTAGTGACTCCTAATACATTGTGCTTTTATTTATATGATCATAGGGGCATAGTTCAGAGCTTGAATGACCTCACAGGTCATATATTATATGTACATTTATTATCTATCCCTCATTTCACAGATTAAGGAAATTTCAGAGAAGAGAGATTAACTCACCAAAGGGCACATAGGACATACATAGAAGAAACTGGATTTGAACTCATGTCTTCTGACTTGAAATCCAACTCTTTCTTGACTGTACTATGCTGCTTTCCTATACCACTAGGGAAAACATTTTAGAAACTTTGAAATGCTATGTAAATATGAATCATTGCTAATATTTGGGACCCAGTCCTAGGGCATACAGTAGAATCCTATATAACACTTTTTCACCTTTACAGGGCATTGGTAAGCTCAATTAATAAAACATAAGAAGTCTGAAGTTTTAAAAAAACATTTTCCTCCTTCATAGATACTTTGAGGGTCAGAGCAGTGTGTATCCTGAGCAGGACATGACGAAAAAAATTCTGAGCAAAACTTTTGTTTGTACATACACAGTTGAGGCTACATAGGAGTGAAACCCATTCAGTCATGGGAGCAACTTTTCAGTAATGAAGGATAGCTTACAGGAAACCAGTTAAAACCCTTGCCTAATTTGTGAACTCTCTCTAATATATCCTAGACCATCCAGGTCCTTTCTTTGAATACTTCTGAAAAAGGGAAACTTATGGCAATGTATTTTATTTTTTTCCACAGCTTTGGTGGACTAGAAAGTTTATCTTTATGTTCATCCTAAGTCTGATTTCTTCTATCTTCCACCTAATGGTCTTACTTCTGCCCTATGGGGCCCTCATAGAATAGACTCCTTCTTCTACATGACTTTGGCCTTCCCAAAGATCTGTGAGTTCAGTGGCTTGAATATTCTCTCCACTGATGCAGACTGGGATTCTTTTCTTTCTTTTTTTAAATTTTTAAAAAAATTTATTTTCTTGTTTACAGCATTCATTTCCACAAGGTTTTGAGTTACAAATTTTCTCCCCTTCTTTCCCCTACCCCCCAGCCCAAAACATTGATCCCTCCATAGAGCCCCTCCCACAATCTGTTCCCTTTTATGTCCTCCTCCAACGCCCCTCTAGCTTAATAGTAGGGTAGGGAGAGTCTCCCTGCCCCCGTCCCTGTATATATTGTTTCCCAGATTCTTTTATTTCTTATGAATTCATTTTTATATTGCTATGTTTGTAAAGTTCATCACCTGATAATAAACCTCTCCCAACTTAGCTTAGTGAGTCCCATTTAGCTGTTGGCATAGAATTCATTGCTAGGTTGGTATTTAAAACCTTTTCAGCTTGGTGGAAGACCAATGAGAATTTGAGTTTCATTTGCAGAACCTTTGAAAACCTAGCACAACCTCCATACCAAATCAAGGCATTTCATAGGAGAGTTTTAATGGAAATGTTACAGTACAGCCCTGGAGCTATTTGAGCACATTGATTGTAGCCTTAAATCTTCACTAGGTAAAACAAGGCCATATCCTTGAGCCATTAGTCATATACCACAGTCTCTTGTTCATTAGCTGAGGAGACATCTAGTTGGCTTTAGTAGATAGAATATTTGCCTTGGAGTCAGGAAGTTCTGAATTCAAAGCTGGCACCAGCCTCAGACACTTCTTAGCTGTGTGACCCTGTGCAAGTCACTTAACTTTTCTGTGCATCAATTTTCCCCCTCCCCCATAAATAATACAAAAAAATTGTAATATCGCCAAACTCCCAGGGTTGTTGTGAGGATAAAATGAAATAGCACTTGTAAAACACTGTTAAGCTCAAAGCTCATTATATCATCATCATCTTCACCATCTTCATCATCATCATCATCATCTTCATCATCTTGGTAGCCTGTCTCTGGATGACTACCTTGTCAGTTCCCTGATAAGTTCATCTTCAGAATTCCTGACCTGTTTTCTACTTTAATGCTTTTGCCATTTCTTCCATTCAAATATTGATCCCCTCATTCTGCTGACTCAAAACCAAGAAATTATCTGATATTATTTATCCTTGTGAACTGATTGATGACACCAGTGCTACAGAGGTCCGGTGTGCAGAACTAGGAATTTGCCTGGTACATCCATTAACTCCCATTGTGGTGGTAAAAGACAGTATTTCAAGTCAAATCAACACAAAATGGGAAGACATTAATTTAATAGACTACTTGCTGTGGGGAGTGGATAGCACTGCATTTGCAGTCAGAGGACTTGACTTTGAGTCATGGATCTCCTGCTTCTTTACTGTGTGACCCAGGGCAAATCACAGCCTCTCTGAGCTGTAATTTCTTCACTGGAGATAAAATTGCACTAATGATACTTGGCCTACTTATACCACATGATGCTTGTTGTGAGTAGAATGCTTTATAAATATCAAAGTTCTATAGAAATATGCACTTCATTGTTATTTTTATAAAGTTCAGCAAATCTTTTTAAACATACACTGTATATATTATGAACTGTCCTAGGTGCTAGAAATACAAGGGCAAAATGCAAAACAGATCCTGACCTCAAGAAGCTTATGTTCTGCTAGTGTAGGGAGAGGGGAAGAGATGTACATCCATGCTGTTTGTGATTATTCTAGGAAGGAGAGAGAGCTCTCACTACAATTCCACGTGACATCCCTTTAAATATCGCTTTAAATACAAACAGATCATGTCTCTGTAAGTCTCTTGTCTGGGCTAAACACCCTTAAGTCCTTCAAATACTCTTTTAATGGCATGGAGCTGAGTCTCCTCACCTCTGCCTTCTAACCTGCCACTAAATTATTAGAGTATTTGCAAAACATTTTATTTTTGGAAAATATGTCATTCTCTACTGACAGCCTGATAGGTCATAGAACAGTGCAGTGGAGGGATGCTTTCCTAGAATTCATCTACAGTTGTTGGTTACTACTGTTTTTGGTGCTACATTCCCTGACAAGTTGAGGTGAATGTCCTTTGGGGCCAGTAGGATCATCGTCTGTGAGAGACAGCACAGAGGCAACCAACAATAAAAACCTCTATACTGATGAATGCCCAAGAATTGTGAATATTAGGTCAGATGGGAATGAACCCATGCATGATTCATGAGTATACCTTTAGGGAAAAATGCACAAACATATACACAGAAGTTGTTCTTCTTATGGCTAGGTGTGATCATGCTAAACATTTATTAAGCACCTACTATGTGCTAGGAAATTTGCTAAGCACTGTGGAAAGAGAAAAGCAGAAGGGAAGGATGAGGAAGGGGCGTGGAGGCAAGAGAAGTCCCGAGGAGTGCAGCAGGGTGGGAAGTGATGAGATGGTTGCCCTTCCTTGTCTTTTCTTTTTGTAGGGGGGAAGGTAGGACAATTGGGGTTAAGTCACTTGCCTAAAGTCACATGGCTAGTTTTGTGTTAAGTGTCTGAGGCCGGATTTGAACTCAGGTTCTCCTGACTCCAGCGTCAGTGCTCTATTCATGGTGCCACCTAGCCACTTCTAAAGGTGCCTTTCTTAAATGGAGAATCTGGGAAGAGTTCTCTACTGTCCACCCTTCATCTTCTCTACTCAGAAGAAGGGGAACCAGTCCCAGTGGCAAGGTATATGTGACCCTCCTGTCTTTAAACCTTCCATGACTCACTAGGATAACTTTCAAGGAGATAAAAGATCTCCAAAAAAACCAAACATCAACTCATTTTTCACTCACCCTTCCTGACCTAGATGTTCATTTAAGGTCTATAATCCTCCCTGGCTAGGTGCCTGGAAAAAATATAATAACTTCTCATATGACCCACTTCACAGGGTTGTTGTGAGGAAAACATTTTGTAGGACTTAAGGCATGATAAAAATTTGAGTTATTAATCATAGTATTTACATATGATATATTAGGCACTGTGAACATGAAGACAACCCTCCCCTCCCCAATTTCCTGCACTCAAGGAGCTTATAGTCTACTGGGAGAGGTGATATGTATGTTTATAAGTATGTATAAAATAAGCGCATAAAGACAATGTTTTTGGGGGAAGTGTTTTCCTTACAATAGTCCCATGAGGTGAGTAGTGCAAGTACCATTGTTATCCCCCATTTAAACAGACTTTAACTGCGGTTTGGGGGTGGTAGTGGTGAAATTTCTTGCCCAGGATCACACATTTGGTGAATTATAGGCTCAGGACTGGAACTCAGGGCTTCTGACTCCTCCTAATGGTAGAAGCTTGAATTGCCAACACAGTGGTATTTAGTTTCTGTTGCCAGGACCTCAGAAATCTGACTCCTTGTTGCTTCTACAAAACCCAGTAAGAAACCACTGATTTCCTCCTATTAGCTTCACATTCATTCTTTCTTCCTTTTCAAACAGAGGTGTGCCTCTTCTCACTGCTACTGATCTCAAATACAAAAGGAAATGTCCCATCTGTTATGCTGCTGGTGGCTGAGTAGTCATTAATCTAATGAAACTAGTGATAACTCATAGGGATGTGGTCCTGAGTAAAATCTCTGTTACAACAGACACATGCTCTGCAGGTCATAGAAGAGGAAAGTGATTTGTTATTTGGAAGAGAAAGGTCTTCTATTAACAAGTGAGGTGTCTCCTGGTCAAATGATATCTTAGTTCCCTGTTAGAGTAAACAAGAAAACATTTATCCATACCAGTCAACACAGAACTACTGAAGACTGTCTATTTGGCATCGTGTTTGGGTCCTGCAGTAAAGGGTTATGTGGCTAAGACATCAATCTGCCAAATACCATAGGATCTCACAAGTGACAAAATCACATGCCCATCCAACCACAATCCTGCTTGGTTGCTTTTGTCTTCCTGGAGAGGGAAAATGCACATTCTTAGAGTTCTGGATAGTTCATGAATGTCTGTCCTAGTCCTGGGACCTGACTAATGGAGGAACATGGGCACTGTCAGGGTTACAAGTACCTATACAGAAAAGATATAGGGAAGAGATGATGGTTCTGAATGAAAACACATTGACCATATCAGTGTTGGGCACAGTGATGCTGCAATTGACCAGCACAGAGGTGGAATCATAGGATATAGAGTTAATCAAAAAGCCTTTATTAAGTATTTTCTCTGTCCTGGGCACTGTACTAGTTGCTGGGAGGGCAAATCCAAGGAAAATGAAAGATATTTTCTTCCCAGGGCATAAAAGAAGGCTGGTGTGTCTGTGTGTGTGTGTGTGTGTCTGTGAGAGAGAGAGAGAGAGAGAGAGAGAGAGAGAGAGAGAGAGAGAGAGAGAGAGAGAGAGAGAGACCACAACAGGGGCATGATGGAAAAATCTGTAAGGGCACAGTCCGGTCCGGTGAGTTAATTATGTCACAGAAAGGATACTGGATCTAGTTACATGATTGTAGCTTTAGAGCATGAAGGGACTTCAGAAGTCATTTGGTACATACCCCTCATTTTCAGATGAGGAAACAGATCTAGAGAAATTGAGTGCCTTCCACAATATTGTTAGTTTCTCGCTCTTCATGACCCCGTTTTTGGGGGCTTTTCTTGGCAAAGATACTGGAGTGGTTTGCTATTTCTTTCTTAAGCTTATTTTATTTTATTTTTTATTTTTTAAATAAATAAATTTATTTATTTTCTTGTTTACATCATTCATTTCCACGAGATTTTGAGTTACAAATTTTCTCCCCATCTTTCCCCTACCCAACACATCAAAACGGCCACCTCACTGTATAACCCCTCCCCCAATCTGGTCTCTCCTATGTATTCTCCCT
>JAQQSW010019771.1:0-10983 GCA_028646575.1 Pseudocheirus occidentalis
TGTAGACATCTCCTTCCATCCTGAGACTTGTAGAGTTGTCTTTTAATTGTGTGTTGCTGAGAAGAGTCCAGTTTATCAAGGTTGGTCGTATCTGTGACTGTGTACAAATTTTTCCTGGTTCTGCTCTTCTCACTTAGCATCAATTTGTGTAAGCCTCTCCAGGTAAATTATGAAGTCCATCTCCTTCCCGTTTCTTATAGCACAATAGTATTCCATTACATTCATATACCACAACCTGTTTAGCCATTCCTCAATTTATGGTCATCTCCTAAATTTCCAGTTTTTTGCCACCACAAAAAGAGCTGTAATAAATATTTTTGTACATATGGATCCTTTTCCCACTTCTATGATCTTTTTGGGATACAACCCCAAAAGTTGCATTACTGGGTCAAAGGGTATGCAATTATTTATAGCCCCTTGGGCATAGTTCCAGATTGCCCTCCAGAATGGTTGTATCAGTTCACAGCTCCACCAACAATGCATTAGAGTTCCAATTTTTCCACATCCTCTCCAGCACTTGTCGTTTTCCTGTTGTGTCATCTTTGCCAATCTGACTGGTGAGATGTGGTACCTCAAAGTTGTTTTGATTTGCATTTCTCTAATCAATTGTGATTTAGAGCATTTTTCCATATGCTTAAAGATATCTTTAATTTGTACCTCTGAAAATTGCCTATTCATATCATTTGACCATTTATCAATTGGGGAATGAGTTGTATTCTTATAAATTTTATTTAATTCCTTGTATATTTTAGAAAAAACACTGGTTGTAAATATTCTTTCCCAATTTCCCACTTCCCTCTTAATCTTGGTTACATAGGCTTTGTTTGTACAGAAACTTTTCAATTTAATGTAATCAAGATTATCCAGTTTACATTTTATAATCCTCTCCAACTCTTCTTTGGTCATAAAGTCTTCCCTACTCCATAAATCTGACAGGTAAAGTATTCCTTGCTTTCCCCATATCATTTACAGTATCAGCCTTTATACCTAGATCATGCACCCATTTAGACTTGACTTTGGTGTACGGTGTTAGATGACGGTCTATGCCCAGTTTCTGCCATACTATATTCCAATTTTCCCAGCAGTTTTTGTCAAATAGTGAATTCTTAACCCAGAAACTGGGGTCTTTGGGCAGAGACTAGTTTATATAATGAAATTGGCCAGTATAGAACTAAAAAGTTTTTGAAACTGCCTTTGAAATTTTGATAGGCTCATAGAATTAAGCCTCAGGCCACAGTTCTAGTTTCCTGGTAACCTGCATACAAAAATCCGGACTTGAGTACCTGGGGCCAATTCCTTAGAATTCAAACAAGAGACCATCAACATGAGCAACACAGAGAAGACATGCTCAGCTGAACTAATGCTCTACCTTGGACAACTGATACACCCTTCTTCAGAATGTCCTTCCCCTGTTATGACTACCTGGGTGATCACCTGTTAGATAGATTACAAGTGTCTCATTTCTCCCCATTTTTGGACCAAAACTATTAGGGTGCTGGTCTGAGATAGGTTCTGCCCATTATAAATCTTTATAAGGCTCAGTCTTTCTATGTTAGAATGGTATTTTCAATGAGAGCTACAAAAAGATGAAACTGGCTTACACATGCTAACTTCTAGGTACCCACATTGTTGGTTCTCTGATTCTGCTGTTTCCAGGTCAGAGTGGTGGTAGAGACTCAGAAAAATCTTCAATGTTTTCCCACTTCCTGTAGGATAAAGTGTGAACACAGGCTGGTCCTCAGGATCCAAACACAGGCTGGCTCTATGCCTTTCTACCTTAATCTCCCTCTGCTCGTCTGCACAAACCTTCTACTCTACCTGTATTAGTCTATTCTCTATTCCTGGAACATTCTTTGGGTTTTCCTAAGTGAACCTTTATTCATGCCATTTGTATTTAATAGAATGCCCTGTCCTGATACTTTTCCATCTATTTGAATCTTGCCTATTCTTTAAGTCAGACCTTTGTTGATTACTGCCTTCCTTGGTTATTCCAATTGATAAGGTTTTCTCCCTTCTCTGACCTTCAGTAACATTACCTGTAAAATGGGTGTGAATAGTAGCACCTAATTCCCAGGGTTGTTACGAGAATCGAATGAGATGACATAGGTGGTGTACTGTGTAACCTTAAAAGTGCTATGTAAGTGTTATTTATGATTATTCATTGTTCTGTGATTCACTCCTTAAAAACGCTTACAGTCTTGAATTGTTAACCATCTTCATTTGTTATACAGACTGTCTTCCCAATCAGAATGTCAACTCATTGAGATCAGGGACCATGTCTGATTAATCTTTATTTTCCCTACTCCGCACATAGCCGGCATTCACTAAATATTGGGTGGTTACTCAATAATACAAACGAACATTAAGATTTTGATTTCATATTCATTCATTACCTTAAACTTGAGTGTATTAAGTCATTTTGATATTTTCTTCACATACAGACAAAGCACTTTCTGCTTTCCTTTAATTTTTGCATGGTTAATCCCTCTCAACTGCAAGAAACCAAGATATTTATGTTTCCCTTGGCACTCAATCTTCAATAATTTGATCTTTACTGAGAATGAATCCATCTGTCATATTGTCTTGTTATCTATGAATGACTCTTGAGTCAAAATCACAACATTCTCCACATGCTAAAGAGTATCTTTTACTCTATGGTATTGCCTTCTCCAATTTTCCCTACAGAAACTTATATTCCAGTGGAAGATATGAGGGGAGCTCAGGCCCCAATGAGAATACAAAGTCTTTCCTTTATCTGATGTATTATCTCATGCAATTTAAGTCACTAAAGACTGTCAGTAAGTAGCAAGGAAAGAAATTCTGCTGGGCATCCAAAATTAGGAGACCTTCAGAGTGAGAGGGGAGTTGTTCCAAAGTTAACATCTTTTTGCATTGATTTGTGTGATAAAGCTTACCTCTGGATATATTTGCAAAATCAGTCTTGATTCAGATAGTAGCTATGAGATTTGTCACTAGCAAAGGGTAATAAGGATAACCTCTTTGCTGGAATTTTTCAGCTTTGATTTGATAGCAAAAGACTCTATGCTTTCTAAAAACATATAAGGGTCACAACAATAATGAAACCCACTGTTTTTATAGCACTTTTCAGTTTTTGGAGTGCTTCTACATTCTTTACTGCATCAAGGCCATCATTTTGTAAGCAGCTCAGGTCAACTTCACTTCATTCCTTGCCGCACGCTTCACCTTCCAGACTTCCCAGTCCATTACAAGAATCCTTCTTGCCCTGTTTTTGTTTTTGACCTGAGTCCCTCTTTCCTCATTAAGGATGAGCCTCAACCCAGACACAGGAACACTCCTCCTTTCCCTTGCTCTAGAAAGTGATGGCAGAGCTGGCACTTAAACCCTGGGCTGTGACCCTCCCAAATCCATTTTGTTCTTTCCACTAAACTATGGGTATTGCTGTAATTTTTATTTCTCAAAAAAATAGAAGGGTATATGAACATTTTTGAGAATAGGTTGGCCTTTCAAAGTCTAAAATGCTTCCTCTACCCCTGCCACTAGATCCACTATATAACATATTAATGTTTTATAATGGAAGTTGGAGGCATTAAAATGGCCTACATTTCATGAAAGCACAGCAAGGAATTTATAAGAACGTTGGAGAACTTGCCAGAATTCCTGAAAAGTTTCCATTGTGTTTGTGTAGATGGTGTTATCTTTTCTGACATTTTTTAAAAACCAAAAATACACTTCATTTTGTTAGTATAGAAGTAGGTAGTATGCTGCTCTTTGAAAGGATAGCTTTCCATCATACACAAAAAAGGTGCATTACTAAGTAAATTCAAATTCACACTGCAATTCCTAGTTGTCCTTGCATATGTGTATACGAATGTATATTCATATGCACAAATATATACAGAAAAATATGCATATAAGTATATTCTAGTATAAGGATAAGTATATTCTATCTAAGATATATTCTCTATATCCTTCATGCCATAATTCTAGGCATATAAGTATATTCCAGTAAATTCACTACTGATTACAGTTCAAATTACCTAACCTATATTTTAAAGTGTTCCACTAGCTTATATTGTCCTCTGGTACTTGCCTTAGCTTTCCTACTTAAAGAGATGGGCAAGGATCGAGGATATTTTTAGATGGCAAAGTCTGCATGCTTATGGAAAAATCTGCTCAAGAAGTGTGAGTGACATTTAAGTATACAACTATGCAATATTATAGAATCACAGAATATCAGTATCTGAAGATACTTAAAAGGCACTAAATCTAATTCATACCTGAACAGACATCCTCTAATAGAATAAGTGGCCAGCTAGACCCTGTGCTTGGTTTGTATTATATTTTCTTAATTTGTAATCTATTTCCTCCTTCCGGTCTTGTGATCTCTAGCTCTGAAATGTATGGTTTGGATGTAGGTAAGCAATTTCCCTCTCCTTCATTAAAACCTTCTTAAAAATTTTCCATTGGGTGGGGGAGAGTAGAGTGAAGACGGCAGAGTAAAAGCAGGGACTCCCTTGAGATCTCCCCCAAACCCCTTGAAATACCTGTAAAAATGACTATAAACAAATTCTAGAGTAGCAGAACCCACAAAAAGACAGAGTGAAACAAATGTCCAGCCCAAGACAACCTGAATAGTCTACATAAAAGGTCTGTTGTGCCAGTCTAAGAGAGTAGCGCAGTCCACAGTGGGTCTCTAGCACAGACTAGAATCCAGCAAACACAGAGCAGTCCTCAGAGGACTGAATCACTGGCAGCTGAGGTGGTTTCCAGACTTCTCAAACCACAAAGCCAAAGAAAACTTAGAAGGTCAGTGAGAAAGGTATGACCTGGCTGAGAGAGGAGCACAGATCAACCCAGGCCCCAGTGCAACCCCGGGGCTGTAGTGGCAGTGGTGGTGACAGCAGTGGCTGCTTCCAGAACTTTCAGCCCACAAATAGTTGATATAATTTGTCTTTGTGATATAGCTCACATTAGAAAAAAAAAACGCTTTAGATTTGGTAAAACAAAATGCAGTTATAAAGGCTGTTCTTTAACGAAATGTTTTGCCTCTGAATATATTCTTAGATTATACAAGATTCTATAGCTGAGATCACAGACACAATTCTGTTCAGTGACCTACTGAGTAACATCAAGAGTAGTGTCAAGAAAGGGATACAATTGTCTAGCATATGTATCTGAGGGGTTTCCAGTGTCATCGAAAGAGTCCAAGGGAAAATGAATGGCTTCTTTGATGTCAAGTTTCTCTAATTGCTTCTTTTTTGTTATGATTTTGTATTAATTACATTGAATTCCAAAACATTATAAACCCTCTTCAGTATAGTCTGTAATAATATAAATTAATCCTCTTAGCAGTGGAAACATTGGCCTGGGACCACATTGTCCTGAGTGGTGAGATAGCTAAGGGGACACATACAGTTCACTATATCTCCTTGCCTCAGACCCCAGATGATGTGTCATATGCTATAATACTGGTCATCTTCTTGTCATCCATTCTGGCATCCTGTATACATGTTTCCTTTACCCCCTTATAACTTTCTACCTCTGGGCATAGTCATCATATTAAAGTTATCATTGCTTTTACAATGATTGTGTCGATTAGTGCTTATACGGCTCTACTTGCCATCCCTGAGCTTGTTCGAATCTCAGTACCCTTGATTGGTCACCACTCTCTTAAATGTACGTCTCCCTCTACTAGAAATAAATGCTCCATAGGTCAGGTACAGTCCTGCTTTCATATTTGTATCCCTAGCACACTAGGGATACAATAGCAAACTATTTGGCATATAACAGAAGTTTAATCACGGCTTTTTATTTATTCATTCCTTCAGAAATAGATCATGAAATCACATATCAAGGAAATGTAAATATGTTTTTTTATAAAGCATATTTCCATTTAATTATAACATGTGGTTGAAAAGGCAACCCAGTGTGTTATTCTATCAATATCCCAAGCAATTGTTGCAGAGAGTTTAATAAATTAGGTGCATCAGAGTTTAGTAGGATTCCCCTGATGATAAATGAAGGCAGAAAGTCCTATGTGCCAAGCAATGTTCTGAGAATTGGGGATACAAATAGAAAAAAGTGAGAGTCCCTGATCTCAAAAAGCTCATACTCTAGTCATGGAAGACAATATATAAAATAATGTTCAGTTGCAGGACAAATGGAAAGACCCAGAAGTCACTGCTGTGAGTACTCCATCCAGCGATGCATAATAGAATCCATCCATGCTTCCTGTGGGACTTTTATCCGTGACCTCTTGAATATCCTTCATAGAGGGTCTGCCCCAAATGCTGGACATTGTCCTCTAGGTCTCTTCACTTTTCATAGACGACAATGGCAAACACAGGCAGCCCACCAGTTATCCCTCACTCTCACCACACGATCAGTTTATACTTTCTAGTCAGACATCTCACTGAGGATATTCTTTGGCCTAAGAGTAGGATGTAATGCTATGATAATTAAGCTATGAGAATTTGTGTGACAGAGTGGATAAAGGGCTGTCATAGGCGGGATGGGTTCAAGTCTCTCTACAGGAATTAGCTATGTGGTCATGAACAAGTCACTTAACCTTGTAGTATTCCAGGGTTCTGTCTAAGACTGTAAGTTAGAGATGAATCAATGACCTATATCAGTGGGTAGAGTTTCAACACTAGAAAATTCTAACACAAGTTGAGAAACTAACAGCTTCCCACCACAACACACACACACACACACACACACACACACACACACATGAGTGTGTGCGTGCAAAAGCACACGCTCAAAAGGAATTTGGATTGGATAGATAGGTGGACTGGCCTATGAGGAAGATGGTCTTTGATAGTTCTTGAAAATATGCACAGATATTTCTACCTACTTTCAGTTGAAGTGACTGCGTAAATGATTCAGCAGCTGACAAAAAAAAAATCTTCTAATTGGCTGTGGAGCTAGAATAACCAATGAGTTAAGACTTGATGAAATGCATCTGAGGGGGTATGTGAAGGGAATGGCTCACCCTTCATTACTTTTTCCTACCTATTCTTTACAAGATGACAGGATTGTTCTGAGCTGTCCCTGAGAGCTGGGGGGGGGGGCAGGGAGAGAAATGGTGGCTTCCCTATTTCCCACGTGACTATAAATATTTGGAGCCCTTTGTTTCTTCTTACATTAGGCTAAGGAATATTCTGAGATGGATATGCTCAGGCATCATCCTTGTGAGTTTGGAAGATAAGTGTAGATAGCTTGTTGAAAAAGTTTGGTTGAGAAAAAAAAGTAGGGCTATAGGATGATAGTGCAGGAGAATGGAAAGATTGAGCAATTGATGGAGTTTGATTTGAATGATCTCAATTTTAATGAACTAGGATATTAAGATACCTTCAAAGAATAATGGGTGCTGATGAATTTGGAAGCTTAAGGAAAGAGTTATAGCAACAACCACTATAGACAATGTACTAAGGCAATGTTGTAGATAGAGGGCTGGCTCACAGTCAGAGGGCTTGAGTCACTTACTACTTGATTGACTTACAAAAGTCATTTTTTATTATCTGACTTCTACTTCCTCATCTCTAAATTAAAGGGTTTCATTAAATCAGGGGGTTTCCACCCTGTTTCCTCTGCATAATGGACTCCTTTGAGAGTCTGGTGAAGCCTATGGACTTCTTGGAAAATGTTTTTAAGTGCATAAAATAAAATGCACAATATTACAAAGGAAATCAATTATGTTGAGGGATAGTTGTCAAAATATTTATGAAAACAAGTCCAAATATTCTAGCTTCCTGAACTAGATATATCTAAGTTCTTTTTCAAGTTGTAAAATCTATGATCAATAAAAGATGAAAAAAATGATTTTCAGATAATAGTCCTTATGAAGTTTGACAACATGAATTTTCTTAAAGCACATGTGGAAAGTTAGCATGGATATATAGATGGCTTTCTTTTTTCTCTTCTTTCAAAGTTTTATTGATGTTCCTTTTTTACACTGCAGTCACTTGCTAATGACTATCACTCTTCCACTACCTTCTAATAGATCCTAACTTTTGTTTAAAAAATGAAATTAGTCAAAATAAATGGGCACATTGGTCACGTCTGACAATGTTTGCTTTATTTTTTGCTCATATATATTCTGCAGAGAAATGGGAAGCATGTCTCACTATTAGTCTTCTATAGTCAAATCAAGTCAACAAGCATTTATTAAGTGCTTACTTACTACATGCAAATTCCTATGCTAAGCTTTGGGGATATAAAGAATGGGAAAAAATAGTCTTTGATTTCCAGAAGCTTACAACTTAATGGGAGACACCACATACAAACAACTAAGTAGAATAAATTTATGTATCTATGTATTTATGTGGAGGTAGCAAGGCAGCTCAGTGGATATAGCACAGGACCTGGAGTCAGGAAGACGAGTTCAAATCTGACCTCAAGTCACTCAATCTCTGTTCGTCTTCATCCACTGGAGAAGGAAATGGCAAATCACTCCAGTGTCTTTGCCAAGAAAATCTCATAGACAGTATTCATGTGCTATGATTCATGGGGTCATGAAGAATTGAATATCACTGAACATAAACAATGTGTGTATGTATGTAAATATATGTACATACATATGAACACATATATATGTATATATGTATGTAAATATAAATAGCCCTTGCCCTGAAAGCACAGTGTGTGTGTATGTGTGTGTATGTATGTGTGTGTGTGTGTGTGTGTGTATGGGGGGAGCAATAGTATCTTTAAAATTTATTTTTAACATTAATTCTATAAAAATTTTGAGTTCAAAATTCTCTCCCTCGCTTCAACTCCTCCTCCACCCATTGTGATGATAAGAAATATGATGTCAATTTTACATGTGAAATCATGCAAAACATATTTCCATGTTATCTATGTTGTGAGAAAAGAAAAATTTGATAGTTGAAAATATGCTTTCAATTGTATTCAGACTCCATCAGTTCTCTCTCTGGAGCTGGATAGCATTTTTCATCACAAGTCCTCTGGCATTATCTTGGATCATTATATTGATGAAAACAGCTAAGTAATACACAGTTGATCACTGTACAATATTGCTATTACTGTGTATAATGTTCTTCTGGTTCTGTTCACTTTAGTTTGCATCAGTTCATATAAGTCTTCCAATTTTTTTTCTAAAGCCTACTTGCTTATCATTTTGTGTACTACAGCACTATACATGACAATCATATACCAGAACTTGTTCAATCATTCTCTAGTTCCAATTCTTTGCCACCACACACACACACATACACACACACACACACACACAGAACTGTTAGAAATATTTTTGTACAGATAGGTCCTTTTCCTTTTGCCGTGATCCTTTAATAGTTGTATGTGGGCATGTCTGCATGTGGGCGTACACTCCTGGAGACGGATAAGAGGAGGTTCCTAAGACCATCCAAAATATGTGTTTTCCAATGGTCTTAGGTGACCCCTGTGACCCCTGTGGAAAGGTCATTTGACCACCAAGGGGTCATTTGACCACAAAGGAGTCGTGACCCACAGGTTGAAAACCACTACTCTAGACTTAATAGTGGTATTGTTGGATCAAAGGGTATACACAGTTTTATAACCCTTTGGACATAGTTCCAAATTGTGCTCCAGAACGGTTGGATCAGTTCACAACTCCAATAGTGCATTAATGTCCCAATTTTTCCACAGCTCCACCAATATTTGCCATTTTCTTTCTCTGTCACATTAGCCAATCTGATAGGCATGAGGTGCTACCTCAGAATTGTTTTAATTTGCATTTCTTTAATCAATAGTAATTTAGAATTTTTTTTCAAATGACTACAGATAACTTTGATTTCTTCTTCTGAAAATTGCCTGTTCTTATCCTTTGACTCTTTATCAACTGGGGAATGCCTTCTATTCTTATGAATTTAACTCTGTTCTCTAAATATTGGAGAAACAAGCCCTTTATCAGAGGAACTTGCTATAAATGTTCCCCCCTCCAGCTTCTTGCTATCCTTCTAATCTTGGCTGCATTGGTTTTGTTTGTGCAAAACTTTTTTAATTCCATGTCATCAGAATTATCCATTTTACATCCCATGATCCTCACTCTCTCTTGTTTGGTTATAAATTCTTCCTTTATCCATAGCCAACAGGTAAACTATTCCATGATCTCCTAATTTGCTTATGATATGACCTTTATGTCTAAATCAGGTACCCTTTTTGATTTTATCTTGGCATATGGTATGAGATGTTAGTCTATACCTGGTTTCTATCATACTGGGAAAGCAATAGTATTAAGGAGGACTAGAAAGACAAAATTTTAACTCTTGGATGAGGGCTCACTATGGAAAGAGTTGTGTGATTTGGCCAGATGAGACTCTGGGCAATTATTGATCCCCCAGCTTTGAAAACTATGATGTTGATGATTCTCTCTCTGGTAATTAACTATACATGTATGTAGTGATCAGACAGCTAGAAGCCCTGTCTGTTAATCTGTTGAACTGTTATTTTCTCTGTCTGTATTTTTTGTCTGCTTCGTATTTTCTAAAGTTCAGGATGCTGACTTTTCCCCCTGAAATAAGTGAATTATATATATATGTTTGATTAAAGTAAGATTAACTCTTTTTGAGTTGCTTTCCTTTAGAAAAGCAGATAAAAGAACCTATGCTAGCAGCTATCCTGGGCATGCTAGGGTGATTGCTGTTAGAGGCATACAAGAGCATTTCAAGAATTTGAGTGTATTTAACCTCCTCTTAGAAGACTAAAGTGATACACAATAACTGGTTTTAAATGTATAAGTGTCTATATTATAGAAAAGGGTCATCCAGTATGGAATGAATAACATAATTAAGTTATAAGCTTTTAATGGAGAGATTAGGATAAATGCTCAGTTGATGATCTGTAAAAAATGGTATAGAAGGGATTTCTCAATTTGATGGAAAGTTGGACCTGATGATCTCCAAATTACTTTCTAACTGCAAGAATCAATGGTTTTAATAGATATTAATGAACTAGAAGGAATACAAGGGTGGGCAACTAGGAAACTGAGAAATATGG
>JAQQSW010019772.1:0-10983 GCA_028646575.1 Pseudocheirus occidentalis
ATAGCTTGGCACAGACTTGCTCTGTGTGAGAGCGCCTTAGAATGCCCTAGCACACAGACCTGCTCTGTGAGAGCACCACGAAATGGCCTAGCACCCCACATGACAAAATTAAACTTTCAATAAACTTTACTTTTTCTTTGGCTGAGAAGACTTGAGTGGAATTCTTTCCACAGGACCCGGCATGTTGGTATTTTGGAGTCTTGGGCAGCCTTAACCCTCTTTGGGCACCCTCTTCACTAAGAGTCTCTAAAATTGGAAAACAGAGATGAGCTGACCTTGGTTTGCTCCTCAGACAGCTGCTACTGGAAGCACAAGTCTCCATTAGGAAGTTCTTATAGGGTAACATACAGATGTAGGAAAGGGTTCTGAAGGACACTGTGTTTGCATGCATTCTGCTTATGCTCAGCATTGGAGAGGGTTTTATTCATGTCCTCTGTAGGTCATCATCTCACCAGAAAGAGGGAGTATATTAGGGAAGCTAACAATTCATCTGTGCTCTGAAGATCTCTGAGGGTCTTAGGAGCAGGACAAGGGCCTCCACAGGGGAGAAATCAGAGACAGCAGAAAAGCATACACAACGTGTGTAAACTGTGTTGTTGCCCAGGCCAGACTCCACGTGCTCAGTGACACTGCATCTGAGGAGTGGAGATGGGGTTGCCGCATGTGCCATGGCTGCCAATGGCCAGGAGCCTGCTAACCTCAGGCCTCCAACGACCATCTTAATATCAAAGCTGCTGCTGCTCTGACAGGGCTTTCGATGGATACAAGAGAAAAACAGTATAGAATTGGCCGAGGCTTCTAGTACCCCCCCCAAAAAAAAGCAGTAGAATCGTGCTGCTGCTAAGTATTTCTCTGGTCTGGGTTTCTTTTAATCACTGTAACTCTAGTAAGAAGTGAACAAGGAGAGAACCACCATCGGTTCCTCTCTGGTCCAATCTATTTTCAAGTTCCTATTTTGGGAGCTAAAACTGGAAGTGAATACTGGGAGTCACAGTCTAGAGGTGGCTCTCGGTGTTTTGTGGTCATTTCCTTTCCCTCTGCAGCCCCAGATGGGGTTCTACTATCTGATCTCTAGTCCCCATTCACTTCTCCCTAAGCTCCCCAGCTTTTAATCCTTTCTTGCAAATGAATTTTTCTTTCCTTATTTATTTCCCATTCAAAAGATAACAAGGTTTAGTACTAGAAGGGAGCTGAGAGATCACCTAGTCTGACACTTTCATTTTACAGGTGAGAAAACTGGGGCTCAGAGAAGTCAAACAGCTTGATGTCCATGGGCACTCACTACTGGAAGACAGCACAGGACTCAGGACAAGCTAAATGCATAAAGTAAGGTTTTTACGACACCTTCAGCAAATAATTCCACGGCCACAGGCCATGTGTGTGACTCCCCCCAAACTCCGATGACCCCTGTCACCTCTGCAGTGCCTCCCTCTGACACAGGCCCTCATCACCCCCGGCCTCAATGACTGCAGCAGGGCTGGTGGGTCTGTCTACCTCCAGTTTGTCCCCATTCCAAGCCATCCTCCACTTAGCCCCCAAAGGGCAGATCTGATCACGTCTGTCCTGCCTCCATAGACTCCCGTGGCTCCATATCGCCCCCAGAACAAAATACAGAATCCTATTTGGCATTCAAAGCCCTTCACAACCTTTCCAGTCTTCTTATACCTTACTACTGAACACAGTTTCTCTAGCTGTCTGTCCCCCATGCCTAGAATGCTCTCCCTCCTCCGCTCTCACTCATGACCTCTTTGGCTTCCTTTAAATTCCAAACAAAAATCCCACCTTCTACAGGAAGCCTTTCTTCCCCAGTCTCTCTTGAGTCCCACGCTTCTTCTCTGCTCATTAATACTTATTCTGTATACAGCTTGCTTTGCATACATTTATTTGCATGCTGTTTCCCCCATTAGACTGTGAGCTCCTCTAAGGCAGGACCTGTCTTTTTCTGCAGCCTCAGTAAAGCCTTTTTCACAAGTCATCATCATTCCTCTTTCTCAGCTTCAGGACCTCCGTCTTTCATGGAACCTGGACCTGCCACTCATCTCATTATCTTCCATCACCAAACCCAGCCTCGTCCTAGCTTCCCTCATCTCTGCCCAGGTACCTTCCTAGGACTCCTCCTAGTCACCCAGATCTGTGACCTTAGAATGATCCTCCTCTCTTTCTTCAGGCAGCTAGGTTGCACAGTGGGTAAGAGAACTGGACCTGGAGTCAGGAAGGCCTGAGTTCAAATTCTGCCTCAGGTACTTACAGCTGTGTAACCCTGGGCAAGTCACTGAACCTCTCATATGTAAAAAGGGGATAAGTAACAGTACCTACTTCACAGATTATTGTGAGGATAAAATGAGGTAACACACCTGGAGCCAAAGCTACATAAATGCCAACTATTTTCCCTACTCTCAGCTCCACCCCATCCAATCAGGTGCCAAATGTCGGTCTCTCTCGTCTGTCCCCTTCTCTCTGGTCACACAGAGATCACCTCAAGTCAGGCTCTCATCACTTCTCATCATTCAAATGAAACTGCTCCTTCCAAAATCACCAAAGACTTCTTGATTGTCCAGTCCAAAGGCCTTTTCTCACCCCCAACCCCCATCTTCTGCACCCTGGCAGCCTCTGACACTGTGGCTCAGCCCCTTCTCCAGGTTCCTCTCTTCTCTCAAGGGTATGAGGGCGCTGCTCCGATCTGTCTGACTGCTCCTTAGCATCTCCTGTGCTTGATCGTGCACTAACCCTGGTTGTCAGGAACCTCAGGGAGCATCCTGGGGCCCTCTTCTCTTCTGCTTCTGTGGTAACTTTTTTTTTGCTTTTTTTTTTTTTTTGGAGAGCAGTTGGGGTTAAGTGACTTGCCCAAGGACACGGCTAGTTTTTTGTGTTAAGTGTCTGAGGCCGGATTTGAACTCAGATACTCCTGACTCCAGGGCTGGTGCTCTATTCACTGCACCACCTAGCTGCCCCTTCTATGGTAACTTGCTTAGTGAGCTCATACTCCACGCAGCTACCAGGGCTGACCATGCTGATGCCTCTCTCCTTGCCCTTGGTCGCTTTCCTCTCCAGTCCATCCTCCACAGAGCTTGCAAGCACAAATCTGACCATGCTCATTCCCCTGAATAAGAAGCTTCAGGACCCACTGTCTTGAGGACAAAATACAAATGCCTGTTTGACATTTGAAGCCCTTCACAATGTGGCTCTAATCCCATCTTTCCATACTGTTTTCATATCAGTCTACCTATTCAGTACGGCCAAACTGGCTTGCTTTTTGTTCCTCTTACATGAGCGTTCCTTTTCTCTCCTGCTCGTTGGACAGCTCCCGTGGATTCAATTATCTTCACTCAGAAAACTTCCATGCTTCTTTTGTGTGCCTGTCCACACCAGCCACCGTCTCCTAGATATTCTCTGGATATCCCATTACCATCTCACATGAATGCTATTTGAAGCAGTACTCTTTATCTTGTGCTCTACACCTGAATTTGTTCAAAGCGACCCTCTTTCTATTAACAGAACATCTTCTCGTTCACTGAAGGTTGTAAAGACAGAGTCATCCTTGAGCTCTTCCTTGCCCTCACCTTCCACATTTAGTTTCAAAGTCTGATGAATCTATTTCTACAATATTTCCCAAATAGCCACTACCTGCTGTTACTACTGCAATGACCTTCTAACTATCCTTTTTGCTTACAGCCTCTCTCCTTCCCAATCCATGCTTCACACAACCTCCAAAAAGTGTCTAAGTGGATATCACAATTACTGACCACACAGTCATACAGGTAAGTAGTCTATATAAAAATCTTTGGAATTTTCCCGTCCATACAAAATCCACACGAGAATCATTGAGGGACACATCACAGGCATCTTCAGTGAAGACAGTAATAGTAACAAGTAGGCTTTTGGAAGCAATATTTTATCACAAACTACATCTTTACTATCTCACAACTCACTGGAAGATGTAAAGAATAAACGACTTCACTGTGCTTTACTTTTTGTTGATTATGAAAAAAAAAAGATTCAGCAGAAAAAACCACCACTTTCAAGGTTCTCTTCCAACAAGGTGTCTTCCAGTTATGTTAAGATCATTCAAGGTTTCTTCACAGACATTCTAACAGAAAAAACCTTGCATCTGATGGAGGAGATTCATGTTAGAGCCCAGTCTGTATGGTGAGCTCAACCAGATGGTACTATCTGTGAATGACTGGTTATGGCAACACTCCACCCATCTATCCCCAAAAACAGTGTGGGCCTCTTAGAAGAGAACAGTAACTTCATCTGCTGACTTATCTTCCTCTGTAAGAAGGGAAGCTCTTTGAGTGCAGGGACTGTCTTTTTTTGTGCTTGATTTGAATTCCTACCACTTAATACAATGAATAGAAAGAACTAGGGGTGTTTGATGGCTGGCATTTATATAGCACTTTAAGGACTACACAATGCTTTTGCATATGTTGTCATGTTTAATCCTTATAACAACTCTGTAAGGTAGGCTTTTTTTTTTATTATCCCCATTTTACAGATGAGGAAGGTAAGGCTGAGAGACGTACTATACAGATTGGGCTCAACCAGATGTTACTATTTGTGAAGGAAAAAAATCCAAATAAAATAGATAAATCACTGATTAATTTGATCTAAACAAAAACAAACAAATTACTGGTATTGAAAATGAAGAGTTGACAAAAAAAAAATCTTGATACAATATTACAAGAAATTATCGAGGAAAATTGTCCTGAAGTTCTAGATGAAGAAGGTAAAGCAGAAACAGAAAATATCTACCAATCACCACCTAAAAGAGATTCCAGAAGGAAAACTTACAGGAATATCATAGCCAAGTTTTGAAGTTCCCAGGTTAAAGAGAAAATATTGCAAGCAACAAGAAAAAACCAATTTAAATGTCATGGAGCTATTATATCTGATTACATGAGTTACTACACTGAAGGTCCACTGGTCTTGGAATACTATATTTTATAGAGCAAAAAAAAAAAAAAAAAAAAAAACGTGTTATGACCAAGGATAGCTTGCCCAGCAAAGTATAATCCCGAATGAAAAAAAAAAGGACATTTAACAAGTTGAAAGACTTTTCAGGTACTGTGGGAACTTAATGAAAAATTTGACATATAAGAACCAAAAGAAATAAACGGTAAACATTAAAGACCAATTATAACGGATTCAATGAGGTTGAGGTTAAATTGTTTACTTCTTATACATGAAAATGTTATCAGTACTTTTATGACTGTCATCATTATTTGAGTAGTTTGAAAGAACGGTTTAGGCTCAGCTGCACAGGATGGGATGATTCTAAAAAAATAAAATTGTAGGGAGAGATAAAAAGGGGTAATTATCTCATACAAATGAGGAATAAAAGGAAAAACTGATACAAAAGAAGGTAGTAGGGAGGAGGGTGGGTAGTGCTGGAACATTACTGTCATTGGGAATGGGTTAAAGAGGTAACTACACACACACACACACACACACACATATCTAGAAGAGTATAATATCTTCTAAATTCAGAAAGAAACAGAACAGCAAAGGGATGGGGAGGGGACGGGGGAGGGATTCTTAGAGGAATGGGTAGGTTAAAGAATAGGAGGGCAAGGTAGCAGGTAGAAGTAGAGGAATGAGGAGGGATAGGATAAATAGGTAAGAAGAAGAGTGAGGAAATATAGGAAGCAGGAAAATACATAAGCAATTACAGTTCAGAGTGTGAATGGGATGAATCCATAAAATGAAAACAGGTAACAGATTAAAAATTTGAATTCTACAATATGTTGCTTTCAGAAAACCCTATAAAAATGAGAGATACAAAAAGATAAAATAAAAGGCAGAAGTAGACTTTATTATGTAAAAAAGCAGGGGTAGTAATCATGATCTCAGACAAAGTAAAAGCCAAAATAGATTAATCAAAAGAGAAAAATAGGGAAACCACACAATGCGGCAAACAAGATTATTCCAATACTGTTTTAGATCACTTACAACAACTAGACAGTATAAAATACCTTAGAGTATACTTGCCAAAACTGACACAGGAACTTTATCAACACAAACATAAAACTTTTTATACAAATAAACTCACATCTAAACAAAAGAATATTTGTTATTCATGGGTAGGTATAACCAATATAATAAAAAAAAATTTACAAATTTTACCTAATCTCTTTATTCAAAGTCATCTAAATTAAATTACAAAAAAGTTATCTGAGTTAGAAAACATAGTAACAAGGTTCATTTGGAAGAACAAAAGGTAAGGAATTTCAAAGAAACCAAGGAAAAAAGATGTAAAGGAAGCAGATTCAGCAGTCTCAGACCTTAAACTATAGGATAAGAATACTGATGAAGTATAAAATATATCATTTCAATTTTTTAAAATTAAAAATTTCTTATATAAACACAATGTATCGAAGAATAGGAGTGTAGAAAATATGGAAAAAAAATTTCTATGAAATATTGATCCATGTGGACCACTCATGGCTGGTTCAGTATTAGGAAAACTATTACTATAACTGACCACATCTATAACAACACTAATAAAAATGATGATTACCTCAACAGATGATGAAAGAGTTTCTGACAAAATACAACACTCATTCCTACTAAAAACACTAGAAAGCAGAGGAATAAATGGAGCTTTCCTGGAAACGGTAAGTAGTACCTATCTAAAACAGCATCAGCAAGCATTATCTATGAGGATAAACTAGAAATCTTTACAATAAGATCAGAGGTAAAACAACGATGTCCATTATCATCATTACTATTCAGTACTGTACTAGAAATACTAGGTATAGCAATCAGACAAGAATAAGAAACTGAAGGAATTAGTTTAGGCAATAAGGAAGCAAAACTATCACTCTTCACAGATGATATGATGGTATACTTAGTGAATCAACTAAAAAACTATTTGAACCAAACTTTCCAAATATTGTTATTCATCTAGAAGAACAAAAGGTCAAGAATATCAAGGAAATCAATGAAAAAAATGTGACGGAAGGTGGTCTAGCTGTACTAAATCTCAAACAATATTATAAAATGATAATCATCAAAACAATTTGGTACTGGCTAAGACACAGAACAATGGATTAGTAGAACAGAACAGGTACACATTATATCACAAGTAAACAACCACAGCAATCTAGTATATGATAAACCCAAAGATCCAAGTTTTTGAAACAAAAACTCATTTGACAAAAACTGGTTGGAAAACTAGAGAATAACATGGCATAAAACAGGTATAGACCAGTATCTCACATCATACACCAACGTAAGTTGAAGTGGGCATATGATTTATATGTAAAGGGTGATAGCATAAGCAAATTAGGAGAGAATGTAGTAGCTTATTTGTTAGATCTACGGAGGAGGGAAGAATTTAGGACCAAAGAAAATATGGAGAGTATTACAAAGTGTAAAATAGGTAATTTTGATTATATAAATTAAAAACTTTTTGCACCCAAAGACCAATGTAACCAAAATTAAAGGGAAAGCAGAAAACTGAGGGAAAGTTTTACAACTATCTTTGATAAAGATCTCATTTCTCAAATATATAGAGAACTGAGCCGTATTTATAAAAGTACAAGTCATACTCCAATTGATAGTCAAAGGATATGAACATGCAGTTTTTAGACAAAGAAATCAATGCTATCTATAGTTATATGAAAAAGTGCTCTATATTACTACTGATTAGAGAAATGCAAATTCAAACAAATCTGAGATATTACCTCACACCTACCAGATTGGCTAATATGACAAAAAAAGAAAATGATAAATGTTGGAGGGAATGTGGGAAAACTGGGGCACTAACGTGTACTGCTGGTGGAGCTGTGAGAGGATTCAACCATTTCAAACTATGCCCACAGGGCAACCAAATTGTGCATACCCTTTGATTCGGCAATCCCACTGATAGATCTGTGTCCCAAAGACATAAAAAAAAAAAATAAAGGAAGAATAGGACCTCTGTGTATAAAAATATTTCTAGCAGCTCTTTTTGAGGTCATTAAGAATGGGAAATCAAAGGAATACCCATTAATCAGGGAATGGTTAAACAAGCTGTGGTATATGACTGTGATGGAATAATATTGAAATGATGGGCAGCATGGTTTCAGAAAAACCTGCAAGATATATGAATTCATGCAGAAAAGTGAAGTGAGCAGAATCAGAGAAACAATGTGCACAGTAAGAGCAGTGCTGTACAATGATCATTTCTGTAAGACTGAGATAGCCTCAGAAATGCAATGATCCAAGACCATTCCCAAGGACTTAGATGAAAAATGATATCATCCTCCAGAGAAAAAATGGATGCTTGTATAAATAAGCATAATTTTTTTTCACTTTATTTTTCTTTATTCTCTTTCACAACATAGCTAACATGGAAATGTTTCTTGCATGATTTCACATGTATAACTGATGTCATATTTGTTGCCTTCTCAATGGATAAGAGAAGGAGTAGGGAAGAATTTGGAACTCAATTAAAAAAAAAGAATGCTAAAAAAAAATAATATTTTAAAAAAACTGGGTATCAGGAAAAATCCCTTGCCTGTTGGAATCACTCCAAAAAGGAACAGGAACCCTCAGAATGTAGCTGGGAGTTGGGATTCCGCTATAGATACAGGTGGGATTTAAAACACTTCTGAGGTCACTTCCAATGTTAATTCCGAGGCTCAAATTACTTTCTTTGCAATTTTCGTGGCTTCTAAGTGCTGGCCTCTGGGGTGACGTAGAATGTGGCAGTCCTTTACATACTTGGTGGCACTATCATCTCCAGTTCTTTTCTCTAAGTTAAACATTCATAGTTCCTTCAGGCGATCTTTATATGACATGATCCTGAGTGTCACGATTGTCCTGGTCACATTCCCACAATTCGCCGATGCCCTTCTAAAAACGTGGCCCCCAGAACTCAGTGTAACACTGAAGATGTGGTACAACCCTACTTGGGTACTCACAAGCTATATCAAGATTATTATTATCTGATTCATTTTAGATACTTAAATTTGTCTTAGAAGTTTCCAAGTAAAAATTCAATGAAAATTAATAAATGAGGTTTTTATAAATACTGAAAAAATGAACTTTTATGAATATCAGGTGCTAATGAAATCCTAAACAATAACAATAGATGATTTGGTTGAAAGTAAAAATCTGGCTGAAAGGATGAATGGACAAGTTATGATAATAATTAGAAAGAGAAAAAAAAAACATAAAGTGTATTTTTAAAAAATGTGATACCTGATACCTCAGAAAATTAGATGGGAAATAGCAAACTTAAAAGAAATATTAAGAAATGAGTCAGCATTATCACAGCAGGTACCAGAACATCATTTGGTTTCTCTACACAAAGTATAAAATATTTACTCTTCATTTCTGGAATAGAGTGGAGGGAGTTAGTTCCCCTTTGGATGGTATGTGAACGGCAAGTTATAATTTAACTTTTGTTTTATTTATTAAAAACAAACCTCTTGGGAAAATTATTTCCTCATAAATCGTCATTATTTAAAAGAATATGACAACCTGTTCTTTTTAATTAAATTAAAACAAAGAACTGGGAAGAATTTAAATTAATCGTGAGGATTACCCTGCAATCCCTCTGTGTAGTCATTTTCTTTTCACTGATTATCTGGGAGATAACCAAACTCAACATTTGCTTTGAAGAGAATTTAAATGAGTATTTTGGGTGCATGGCCAAAACTAATTATGCTTTCCTAATTTGGCTTTGAAGATAAGCTGAAGCATGCATTTATTGCAAAATTCTGGGGATTGAGCCTTCATGAGCCAAAGTATCATTGAGCATTCCTCCCTATTTCTATTTATTGGTTCCCATTCAACCCATTCAATGTTGGTCTCACCAAAATCTCCTAAATAAAAGTTTTCAAAGCCAGTAAACTTTTAACAATAAGGATAAAGCTTCTTGGGAAAAATACATTCCTACAGTAATAAAAACATTTTACTTCCATTTTCTCCTTCACTAATAAAGAATTCTCAGATACCCTGAAGGTGAGGCATGCTCGAATGGAGATAAGTCAATTAGAATTATAGATAAATACAGGCACTGTAGTATAGTAGAAAAGGCAATGGCCTGGGAATCCGGAGACCAGAGTTCTAGTCTTGACTCTCCCTCTAACTGGCTTTGTAACTTTGGGTAATTCATTTAAACTCTCATAGTATTCACACTACAACGTAATTCCTGAGAGCAAATATTCTTTCATCAACACAGAGAAATCTGTGAAAACTATACAACAAATCAATTATCTGAGCTAGAAGGAGTGCTGTTTCACTTACAATTCTACCTTGGTCCACTATGCCATACCCCTTTTCTCTTTATTCAAAGACACGCAAAGTTTTCAACATTTTCTTAAAATTCAACAGATTTTAGACAATTTAAGTGAGAATTAAGGACAGCCTCATAGATATGCAGCTTGAAACTCCTCTCTGTAGCACTTCGGTTTAATTAACAGTCATCTTGATCTATCTATCTGAGCAGCTCTTAAAAATGGATCAATAAATCTGCATCACATTTCAAAGAGTTAAGAGATGCTTCTCCAGACAGACAGTGGTTTTAAGAGAGTAAATGACAAATGCAAGAACACACCACATGTGAACGACCAGATATTTTGGCTGATCCTCTTTTTTAAGACACGGTAAATAGCCTATCTTGCTTCTCAAATTCCTCAAATTGCCTAGTAAAGGAGTTTGCTTGCAGTGGGGTAGACTAACTGAACAACTGATGAGTGAGGGGATCCTTCATTGATATTTCTCTTCGCAGAAGATCTTGGGGAGTTCTACCTCATTTTAAGTCCACAAAAACAGATATCACCTTTATAGGTTTGGTTGATAAATACATTGGTTTTGTTTAAATCCTCTTATTATCTTTCTTTTTTTTTAAAATTTCTTGTTATGGACAAGATATTTAAACGTGAAAGCAATATAAAAACAAAAGATAACAGTGCAAATTTTTAAAAAGTATACTTTGTACACTACACTGTCTGTCAAACTGCGGTCACTCAATTTTGTCTTACTAACTATTCC